>JAQJVL010005589.1:0-34303 GCA_035578905.1 Stictocephala bisonia | reverse complement strand
TAAAAACCCATGTCTAATTGCATATGATTAAACATTTCCAGTTCTTATAGCACAACCAAAATATGATGATGACGAATACATTTAATTTGGTAATCAAAGCAAAGAATTTTTTTTTATTTAATCCTATTTCGATATTTATATAAATAAAAACGAAGAGGATATAAGAGAGGTGGCTTAGTTGCTAAGGCTTCAGACTGCGTAGGGCAAGGTCCAAGGTTCGAATCCCCACTCAGCCAATGGTCGGTACATTACTTTGTGAATAAAGATTACACACAGGCCTTTAGGTCCATATGAACTGGCAGTAGTAGCCTATATTAAAGTATGTTTAAAAATTATAGTAATAATAGTTAAAAACTTTCCACATGTGGTACAACCAGTTTCTGCCATCATAAATGATTTATTTACATTATGTGATCGATTCCTTAAAATCGATTCGATTTAAATCATGGAGATATATTTTTTATAAAGAATAAGCAAATTAGTATTTTAATTGCAAAATAAATTTAAATCACATAGAAATACTTTAACAATAAATTAAAAACCTTGAAAGAGTCATATTTATTAGACAGCCTTATATACTATATAGAAAACACTGATAATGTGAGTCTACAGAACAAGATTTCTAATAGCAAGATTTCTGATGGAAGTTGTTGAATCTAGAAAGTTTCAGACTCATTATTAAATTAGCAAATTGAAGGAATTCTCAATAGTTGAATTGCTGCCCAGTTGTAGAAAACTAAACTTAGCCTAGAGTTAATGAACAGCCTACCATTGTTGCCAACGTAACATTACAAAAAAATGTGATTATGTTTGGAGGTCTAGAAGTTCTAATGAACAGCCTACCATTGTTGCCAACGTAACATTACACAAAATGTGATTGTGTTTTGAAGTCTAGAAGTTCTAATGAACAGCCTACCATTGTTGCCAACGTAACATTACACAAAATGTGATTATGTTTGGAAGTCTAGAAGTTCTAATGAACAGCCTACCATTGTTGCCAACGTAACATTACACAAAATGTGATTATGTTTGGAAGTCTAGAAGTTCTAATGAACTTCTTGACCTTAAGGCCTACCATTGTTGCCAACGTAACATTACACAAAATGTGATTATGTTTGGAGGTCTAGAAGTTTTAATGAACAGCCTATCATTGTTGCCAACGTATCATTACACAAAATGTGATTGTGTTTGGAAGTCTAGAAGTTCTAATGAACAGGCTACCATTGTTGCCAACGTAACATTACACACAATGTGATTATGTTTGGAAGTCTAGAAGTTCTAAAATCGTCTAGTAATTCTTTGTTACACTGTTTTAAGTGTGAATTAAATAATATTTCTGCACAAAGAATAAAATGTACATATAATACATACATGATTTCTTCTAAGAATATTCAGGGCCTTAGAATTTGTTATTTGGAAGTCACCTTTAATTAAGGAGTTTGTCTACAGGTTAAATGTTTGAGAGGACTACTCATCCATAATTTTGCCTCTTAACAGTTCTAAAATAGTAAAATTTAATCTAATGAATTTGACCATTTCCTTTTACAGGACTCCATAAAAAAACACATTACGTACCATACACTAGCCAATAATAAGCACTGTTTATCGGGTTTGAAATAAATTATGTATTCTTGAGACACGTTTGTACATTTATCTGAGTAACACTTTATAACGATAAAGAAAAATATTTAGAGTTTATAATTAGTAATGAAAAAAAAAAAAATAGAATCTGCCATGTTCAAAAATTTAGTAGTGAATGGTTTTAACAACAAAAGATGACATAGGCCCGATAGATTCTTAAAATTAATTCAAATTTATTTTTTACCCATAAACAGTAATTGTGATACTATTACAAACTTCTTTGACCACTGTAAGAAAAACATGAAGCTAAAAATGTTAGGGGTAAGTATTGCTTTGTTTAAGCAATTACGACTAATTTTCTAGCGGTAAATTTTCTTTAGCATTCTTGATATGGAGACTATTTTTGCACAGTTTTCGTTAAAATTTACATACGATGAATAGCCAATTAAATATATTATTACTAGTTTAATAGGCTATCCCGTCATCATATTGAAATAATAATTTAGTTTGGTAATTTTAATGGTATTTAAATTTTGGATTTTTTTAAAAGAGTTGTAGAGTTTTTTTCTTTTTTTTTAAGGAGAGGCCGATCTCCTCTTTACCCTTACTCTGCCCATTCCTCATAGACTATTGATCTGTGCGAGAAACTTATTCAGACAGAGTAAGGGGGTGAACCAATACAGTAGAAGGTAAATATTACTGATGAATCTTTCAATCTAGGCCGGATTCGAACCAGCGCTATCTCTAAGCCAAGCTCAAAGTCCTGACGCCTTAGACCACTCGGCCGCCGACTCGCCCAAATTATTAGTTGTAGAGTTTGCCAAATTACTCTTTACCACATTATGTTTGCTAGAGTAATGTTCTAACTTTTAATTCTATTTAATATTTATATACAAGTATAAATGTATAATTGGTAAGATATTTATTGCATTTTATAGAAACATACAGATTATATCATTAGATATGAAGAGACACTAATTCAACAATTTAACCGTATATAAAACAGTTACTTGCTAACTAACTTCCATTCAACTCCTAAATTAGGTTCGTCTGAACATAAACCAATCTACAGACACAGATGGCTGTCCCAATTAAGTTGAAGTAAGTCAAACTGATTAAGTATTACTTAGTTTTACCAACTTTTTTAGGAAAGAATTTTTGGAAATTTTTTGGTATAAAAACAAATTAAAATTACATTTTGTTGTTAAGAAAATGTTGTTGCTGCCAATAATTTACGTTACAGATAATATTTTTATATTTTTATCTTACACATATTTAGTTGAAATATAAGCTACATGTAAATTAACTGGTTATACTGTAATATTTTGTATGGATTCAAAGAAAAAAATTAAAAAAAAAAATAGTGGTGTCTATGCGCAGAAACTGCAACTTAATAATACTTCCTTAAAATTCCAGAATATTAGTTTATTTCATTTTCAAATATTGTTTTAACCAAAATATGCACGAGTAGAGTTGAAAAAAACCTTCTACTCAGCTACACAGGTAATATCAGAGGTTTTAAAAATTAGTCAATGTAAGAACATTAAAAAAAAAACATTCCTTCTGAGTTTAAGTGTCTTAACCATTGCAGTTATCTATAATTAGAGCAAAACAAACAGCACTTACGGCAACAAAGTAAACAGCAAGTAGTCATAAACTGTATACCAATATAATTAATTATTATATAATAATTTTTAAATGTATTATGTAATTTTGACTATGTTTAGTCATTATATAAATTAAATATTGGAACAATACTAGAAAAGTTGTCATTATATAAATATATGTAGTAAACAATTATTTCAGGCTTAACTGCAACATTAAAGATGTTTCCTATTTTATAAGTATTAAAATGTTTTTAATGTAGATGGGTTATTTAGATGTGATGTGGGACGATCTGTAAGTCACGATCACCTTGAAATATATATATATATATATATATATATACACACAACGTGTTCAGTAAAACTGTTTAAATAATTTGAGATGTTATTCTACACATAAAAATGAGCAAAAAACTTCATATGAAGTTATATCGTAAAACCTTTAGTTTTCCGTCTATCTGTCTATAAGCATTTTTTACATACAAATTCGTAACTTTTCATCCACTGAAGGCACGATTCTGAAGATTCATGATTTTACTACCCTATAGTGGTTCTATTAAAAACAATATATATAAAATATAAATCTTTACTTTTCAAAATGGCGGACGTTTGATTTCTTATAGTTGAAATATCTAAAAACTGACTAATTTTACAAACAAAATGCAAGAATAATGTTTTTTAGTATATTTTACTATAATATTAATTTTAATGTGTACAATAAAATCCCAAATTATTGAAACAGTTTTACTGAACACCCTGTATATATATGAGTGATGTGTGGAGTTTAGCGGAAGGGAGGACTTTATAATCCTAACTTCACCCCCCAGTAAAGACAAATTTTATTTCATTTCATGATTTCCATTCAGTTAAAAAAAAAGAATATTTTATTTTAAAATGTGTTTATGTATTTTGACTTTTACAAAAGGTACAGAGAATTTGTGTGCATGGACATGCAAGGCCAATATTACACATTTCTAGTATACATTATTGTTCAACTGGTAATCAAATACCTTAGTTGTAAAACCAAAAATAAGTAGAGCTTTAATACCAACATACTTGAAAAGACGTAGTTGTTTATGTCGCTTTATAGGTAAGTAATATTGTTTGATCAAAAGGTGAAATAAGTGTTCGTAGACAAAGTACATTAAAAAACCTAAGTAATATTTATGTATTTTTTGGTGCTGTAGCCTAAGACAATCAATTACAGCTATCCATTTATAACATGAAGTATTTGTGTCGGTAAGAAAATAAATATGTTACTGTAGTTAGTAAGTGTACATATACAGTATATATATGAAACTTTATTATAATCGAATAACTTTAATGAATGGAAACTAGAAACTAGCTAATAGTAAGCCTAATATAATTTATGTAGTGAATATTAAGTTAATTGTAACTGTAAAATCATTTAAGTTATCGGTAATGTACAAAAAATAGGGACTCGACCGACTGGTTCACTTTGAGTATAGGGAGTTATAGGATGAGAATTATTTGATAATGGACTATAAATTAATATGTATGTGTTCAATTAGTGGTCACACCTAATGCACACACACTAGTGTTAATTGGCTATACATCCCACTTAGAACTATATAGGCTAAAAGGTGCTTAATCACTTACCAATGGTCTATTAGAGACAGTACATGGACGTCTATGTTCTTGAATAGCAGTTGTCGATGCAATTACGTAGTGTACAGACTCTTAACTGCTTTAAATACTGACATTACCACTTCTACGAATGATTTGCTTTCCTATTCACCCTCAATAAAAGGCAAAATCTATAATTTGCCTATTTATACGACATCTCCCAATCGGGCTTTTCGTGTGTGAGTGGTCGGGAGGGACGTCTTCATCATATATGTGTTATTGGGGGGAGGGTCAATGAACGTCGTATGTGTGTGATAGGTCAGAGGACGGGGTTGGGGTGATGGCAGTACTCGCCCACGTACATCGCCGTGCAGCTGAAACACAAAACCACGGATAGTTAACTGTCTTTGGCATACTTAAGTAATACAAATGCATCATATGTGCTTTATACTAAGAGCGATTCTTTGATAAATGACATTTCAGTGACTCAATATTAATCAATTGCGTCTCCACACTCGGATCGCAAACCGAGTTTATCTGAATGTGCACTTTACCACAAGCGTGAGAACAGGGCACAAGGGAAGTGCCAAGTGCTAAGTAAAAAAGGTAATTTCTTTAAAAACCCGTATGTATACTGGACCATGGTTCTTAAAAATATTTAACACTAAGTTCAGCGGTTTTCGATACAAAGTATCACCGACAATAAACTGTATTTCTTTCGGTCTGGGCACCCTTCTACTCACTAGAGGCAGTGCAAGTAACCATCGTCGACTGTCTGTCCTTGCTTGGATCCACACTCAGGTGTCATGGTAACAATGTTTATTATCAAATGCAACAATAACAAAAATTATATTAATACAAATTATATGATTCGGAAGTCACGTAATGCTATGTACTCACGGTTCAACGAGTCTAAAAAAAGCTTGTTCTACAAGCGAGAATTAGCGTCCTTATTCAGACATCTTTTGCAGACAAAAACCATCATATATAATTATTATTAAAACAACGTGTGATTTATGTAATAAGTTTAACTATTTGTTCTTCAACAGCTAAGATATTTGTTCACTGTCGAAAAAAATAATAATAAACGATCAAAAAGTATGAGGCAAAAACAAAACGATATCTCAAAGTACAATTCTAAAACGTAAAAAGCTACTAAACTTATTTGGTGCCAAACTAAAATTAGATTTAAAATTGTTGCTTTTTAAGTCAGCAATCAAATATTGCACGGTAAGCCTCTATGCCTACACAGAGCTCTCGACTTTCCAGCGATGGCGAGAACATTTCTGATGTACATTTAGCTCACCGTATTTACGAGCTAACTATCCGGACAACTAGAGAACCAGGTAGATGTATAGGCCGACGTTTGTAGATAAGGACTTATCATTCCCAAAAGGAAACTTAAGTAGGAACATCCCGACCGTTATACAAAGTACGTTAAACAATCCAAATAGTGGCCCTAAAGTAATCGAGCCTCTCGCCGCTGACATTCCCCAGAGGGTAACTGTCGCTGTGGGAAGTCATTGACACTTCGAGGACCGCCGCATTGCCGGTAACTATGACACCTGGCCTTCCGACAATGTGTACTAGTTCACATGTTTCAAAGTAAAAATATTCCAACTATCTATAAAGACATTTTTAGATAAACAAACGTTATGTACATTGTTCAGATTTACTAAAAACGGTCTTGCAGAAAAAGGTATTGTTTGTTAGGGATGGCAATGATATATCGAAACATATTTATCGTTATTTCCGATATATCGATATACCGATTCAATCGAAAGAAATTATCATTAATAATGTATCGATATATCGAAACATGCGTGTCGTTATATCCGATATATCAATACATTAGTATCGATAATTTCTTTCGATAATATCGGCCATATCGATATTTTAGTCCGATATATCATATCACTATATATATTGACGTTATTCTCTCTCCTAAATTCTAAAAAAATACATTTAGATTGCCCTCTTATAAACACAAAATGAATTTACTTGAAATAATAAAAGTAACTTTATTTAGTTTTTTAACGTGAGGTTAAGTGGAAAATTAGTTTCCAAAGTTGTATTTTTAAATATTTTACCTAACAAGTATTGGAAGTAGGTTTAGTGAATAAATTAGTTTGATTTGTAGTGTTTATAAGAAGCCTAATCATATGTTTGAATGTGAAAAACAAAAATGACAATGTTTTTACAATATTCTATTATAATTAACATAATAATTAAAGATATAATTATTTTATTTTGACTATTTGTAATTCAACCCCCACATACCACAACTTGTTTCAGGTAGATAAATGTATTTAATTTTTATAGATAAATGAATTTAATTTTTACATTCAGTAGTCTATTTTAAATAGCGACACAAAAAATTAGTGTATTTTAGGTCATGAATAAGAGTTATTGCATAATTTTAAAAAGATAAATCATTTACAATTCGATATCTGGGTTGCCGATACATCGATATTATCTTAGATTTAGATCGATATATTGAAAATATTTGCCATCCCCAATTGTTTGGACGAATTGAACTAAAAATAGTGGGTGGTTTCTTCGTTAAAAATAAACTATCCCAATATTCTTCTAAACAAGGATGCCAAGTCTTGACAAATATCACGCACACATTTCGTATTTTGCAAACAAATATCGTTAATTTAGGAGAATTCCTCGAGTCTTTATGATACGCAATATCGATATATTAATTGGTTCCAAACATAAGTAGTATACAATATTGTCTAATTGTTTTTTCCAAACAAAAACACAACAATCATATATTAATAAATAAATACTAAACTAAAAGCATATTTAAACAATTCTCTTATCAGAAATTAGTTAAAAGTCCGTTTTCAAAAACAATATTCAACTATCGCTCATTGCTCTATTTCCAATGGACATTTAGGGCCACTAAATAAGCAACGCTAATTAATTTATTCAATGCTATTTGATAGTTTAGACTAAGTCACTGCTTTGAGTAAACCAATCACACTTCATTGCTTATTCCAACCATAACTACATACACGTAGGCTTAATTTCACTATATGAATGAAAACTCACCTAACGCTAACACTCAACATACTAACTCTTAAAATTTATTTACTTTATTTGTTATACAAAGTACCTGTATATTGTTTAACAAACACCAGGCCTTCCACTAGGTCTGAGAAAAAAAGTAGGACATTTTAATGAAAAAAGTAGGACATTTAACGAAAGGCGCAACAGTCACACTTAGCGTTGTATTATTATTATTTATTAATTGTATTCCATACGGGGACCCCCCTCGTTCCGCATGCATGAATTGAGAGCTAAAACAGCTGAATTTATCGAAGCAAAAATAATACTGAAAACTAAATCCAAGACTATGAAGTAGTTTTGTTCTCATTTGAACCTACAATATACTAAGATTAGTTCAAACGGGCATTAATCTAAATTTATGACTAATAAATTAGGTCTTACCTAATGACTCACAAATGAATGTTAAATTTATGAGATAAATAAATAGAAATAACACTTTAAAAAATTATTTCAACCCAAAATTCATGCATGTCCCCGCTCTTTATAATTTATTTTCTCTTTTACTACAAAAGAATAGAAATACATAACTTATTTATATTTTTTCATAATGTAGTATTTAAAAAATACTTAGAGAAAGGAAACTAAACCATTATTTATGTATCAAAAGTTCATTAGCTGTTTTTAATCGTTTGGTTGAAATGTCAATCATCTCTGAGGCTAATGACACTTCTGCAAAGTCTTTCCTTTTCATAGCCAACTGGAGCTTCTTCTTGCCTTCTTCTAGAAGATTTTCAGCAGCTTTGATCTCATTTCTTGCTTTTATCTCTTTTTCTTTAGATGCCTCTTTTTCTTTTTGTTCAGCAGATTCCTTCTGTTTCCTTACTTCTTCATCTTTTCTTTGAGCTAAATACTCTTTGTACTTGGAGCTTGCCCCTTTAGCTGCATCTACCATTCTCTTTGTTATTTTAATATTTTCTACTTTGCCATTGACTCTTACAAAATCTTTTACAACTCTCAAGCCAATTATGGTATGCTCATTGAGTGCCTTCCTTTCATTGGTCACAATATTATTGTTCATAGAAAACCCTCTCTCAACATCTGCATTTCCATGTGCTAGTGTTAGAAGTGAGGGCAAATAACTAGCTAGCTGAGGATATCTGGGTTTACCAGTTGATGTCTTTAGTTGAAAAACTTTATTCCAGTAGGAATCCACCCTCATGTACTTGACCTCAGTCTGTGTCTTCGATTGGATATACCAATCTTCTGCTACATCCAAATCTGATTGGTATCCTAACCATTCCTCTTTAAGTCTATCAATTTTTTCCTCTGTCAGACCATGTGGTACTTGGGTGATTATCCGTTTGAACATGTCATAGCTTTTTTCTTCTTTTCTTGCCAACCCATGCAGGCACTGCATATTTTTCAGTATTTTGTTGTCGATGGGCAGATCTTTCATTAGCTTGTTGGTCACAGTAATAAAAAAAGAACTTATAGCTTGGTAAAACTCAGACTTTTCTTTGTCAAGGATCTTTAATGAAAGTAGAGTTTTTTTAGCTTCACTTCCAACTTCTAAGTCTTTAAACTCAAGCAAGTTTGATTTTTTTACCTCTATGTGACTGATGTTGTTTTTGTGTTTTTCAATTTCTTCAGCTTTGATAAATTTTCTCAAAAGAGTCTTCATTAAATGGTTCATTTCATCATACAGTACATGAACCAATGGTTGTTCAGATTGAAACATTGTCAGAAACTTAGAAAATACAGCACTGATATGAAGCAAAAACTGCATTAGAGGAAGAAGAATGTTATTCTTCAAAGCAGAGCAGATTCTTTGGTACTTATAATTCTTGTCGAGACTCTTTGAACTTTGGTTTTGTGGCAAAAACTTGAAAAAATAATGTTTCAGTGCCTCATGCTGTTCGATAAGTCTTTTCAAGACTGGACCAATACTCAACCATCTGCTATTTACATACTGACAAAAAAAATGTTCTTCTACTTGCATTAGCTCTTGACTTTTCTTGTAATCTTCTCTTCTTGCAGCAGACAGTTTGAAAAATTTGAAGATGTCAGTTGCAAATTCATCTATCAGTGAAAATGGATGGTCACGAAGTCCACTTCCAAAAGCATTGTGGACTTTGTGGAGAGAACAAGGTCCAATGTCCACTAGACCTGGGGAACCTAAAGATTTAACCTGTGAGTTAAGTTTGGTAAAAAGGGACTTGTTCACATTAGGACCATCCATTGACACCATAATAGCTTTTGAAATTGAGACACCTTCAATTTCAGATGATTTGATGATTGCATCAAACATGGTTTCTGCTTCAGCATGGCCCAAAAATATCGAAGTTAAATACCGACATTGGACTGGTTCTGCTACCTGCTGTGGTGACCAATACCTTACGTAGAGGTCAAGTTGTTTTTTAACTTGAGTTGTAGTCGTCTCATCGAGGCACAAAGTATAAAAGTTGTTTGACTCTCTAATATCCCTGGTTAGTTCTTTAACTAAGAAAGGACCCAATCCAAAGGAAATCAAATATGAAGCTTTGGTTTTGTCCATGTTAAAGTTCTTGGCACTTTCACCAAACATTAATGTAAACACTTCATGAAGACCATCACAAGAAGCAAAAGAAAAGTTTGATTGGGCTAGCTTGAAAGCCCATATTAACTCCGCACGAATAGGATCCTCCAAAGTAACCGCACTTTCCTTTAGCACTGATGTTGTTGCGACACTACCGCTTTCTGTCACTGTGAAAACAGTTTGCCGAGCAGAGAATGCAACATTCGCTTTTGAATAATGTTTTTTAGTTTCACTGTGCTTAATTAGTTGGTCTTTGCCTCTATTTGCACAGGAAAAATAATGATTACATATCTTGCAATGCACTTCAAAGTCATTTTTGCCTTTCTTGCACCACAAAGACATAAGATGCTTGTTAGAATCTTGGCTCAAAAGCCAGTCTTCTTTGAAATGTGTTTCCCGTGGCATTTTTTGTACTATAAACTATTCCATCATCTTACTGCCTGAAACAAATTAAACACATTAGAAAATAAGCATAAAACCATTGAAAATAATAATATATATATATAAAATACACTATAAGGCTAATATATATATAAAACACAATATAAGGCTAATATATATAAAACACATCAAGTTATAAAATGCCAAGATTTGAAAGGTAGCTTTGCTACTTATAAATTGCAAAAATGTATGTAAACCGTTTAGTTGAGAAGGATTTTTACACAGAATACAATTATTTTATTAGCCTTTTATTGGTGTAAGTTCATCAGACAGGAATTAATTCACAAGCAGCTCTTGTCAATTAAATCCTATCTGATGAGCAGGCTTCCAACCCACCTTAGAAGCCTAAACGCCCTCCATCCACCCACTTCTTATTTTACAAATACAATAAATCTTTTTAAAACTGCCTATTAATATAAAAAATAAAATGATCCTTGGTCTTACATACGGTACATAGTGAGTATTTTAGAAGAAAAAGGCTTACCTTTAGGGTCGGGTAGGTTCAGAATCCTTAACACAGTCCCACATACAAAAAAACACATCGTCGGGAACGCACAAAGAGCAAAATAGATACAAAATTCCACACATCACACTATAAATCCTAAAACCCATCATCCAAATTGCATGGTTTTACCATGGCTTTACTTTGAAGCCTCCGAATTATAGTGTATATGTAATATTTAATTTATTTTTAAAAAACAGGCTAAAAATTCCAAGCAAATCTGTATTTTTGGGGTAAAATAGTGGATTATTCCTGAAATTTCAAAAAAAGTAGGAAAAGTAGGACATTGCTGAAAAAGTAGGACAAAGTAGGACATTTTTTGAAAAAGTAGGAAAAGTAGGAAAAGTAGGACAAGTGGAAGGCCTGAAACACGTTTAACACCGACTGCTCTAACAGTTCATCAAACGTAAGTCCACCCCATACAGAAATGTCTACAGCTGTTTCTATATATGTATATTTTTTTCTTTTTTTTTCTAAATCGTTTCCACCAACGTCATTCCTTTGTGAATCCCTCTGGTCTGAGGAGGGTAAAAGTGGTTCACCGACCTCGAGCACCAAACTATTTGTACATTCATGTGATAATGTTGTGTGACGTGCAATTGTTTTACGTGTATTCTCTAGTAGAACGAGAACCACGGACTGGGGTTCCTTGAGAGAACCACGGACTGGGGTTCCTTGAGAGAACCACGGAGTGGGGTTCCTTGAGAGAACCACGGACTAGGGTTCCTTGAGAGAACCACGGAGTGGGGTTCCTTGAGAGAACCACGGAGTGGGGTTCCTTGAGAGAACCACGGACTAGGGTTCCTTGAGAGAACCACGGAGTGGGGTTCCTTGAGAGAACCACGGAGTGGGGTTCCTTGAGAGAACCACGGAGTGGGGTTCCTTGAGAGAACCACGGAGTGGGGTTCCTTGAGAGAACCACGGACTAGGGTTCCTTGAGAGAACCACGGAGTGGGGTTCTTGAGAGAATCACGGAGTGGGGTTCCTTGAGAGAACCACGGACTAGGGTTCCTTGAGAGAACCACGGAGTGGGGTTCCTTGAGAGAACCACGGAGTGGGGTTCCTTGAGAGAACCACGGACTAGGGTTCCTTGAGAGAACCACGGAGTGGGGTTCCTTGAGAGAACCACGGACTAGGGTTCCTTGAGAGAACCACGGAGTGGGGTTCCTTGAGAGAACCACGGAGTGGGGTTCCTTGAGAGAACCACGGACTAGGGTTCCTTGAGAGAACCACGGACTAGGGTTCCTTGAGAGAACCACGGAGTGGGGTTCCTTGAGAGAACCACGGACTAGGGTTCCTTGAGAGAACCACGGACTAGGGTTCCTTGAGAGAACCACGGACTAGGGTTCCTTGAGAGAACCACGGACTAGGGTTCCTTGAGAGAACCACGGACTAGGGTTCCTTGAGAGAACCCGGCAGATCTTGCGGTAGTTTAAATTACGTTATTACAAAAACTACTTCGTTCAGAACCACTCACAACACTCATAACATGTAGACTGAAGAACAGATAAAACAAAGTCATACTCACTATTCGATATATGATTCATCTAAATAAAATTAATATTAGGCTTTATCAATATGAAAATCAGACAGAAAAGGTTGAACCTAGGTATATAGAAAATTAAGTACAACCAGCGTACAAACAGAACTAATATTTAATATTTAAACAGAACTAAACTACACTGCAGCCTTGCCTGTGATATATTGGAGGAACAGCGGGTCTCAAGTGAGGCCCTGGGAATTCGCGAATTCTCCCCCGAGATGTAACAGAGCCGCCGTAATGGAGGTGGCGCGGATCACTGATGGACACTTCTTGGCTAATTGGTATCTTTCGCCTGATGACGGCAGGAACCGCAAAGTGCTTTCCACACGGACTTTGAGTCCGCGATACTTTCAGGCCAGAGAGAGAGAGAGAGAGAGAGAGTTTATTCACGAGAACAACACCCCTGTCTAACGCGACGATGGCTTCGGAAGATCATCAGGTAATTGAAGCGCGGTGAGGGGGGAGTTTTGATTCAGTGACGTGGTAATGAAGTGTACTTTGTCTCTCATTAGCATCGATCCAAGTTGGTCGATGGTTATAAGTCGATTCTACAACCTACGCCCGTTAATTCAGTATATTACACAACTCTACTGCTAAAAAAGTCACAAACTCTCTTATACTAGGTTTATTATCGTCAAGGATGAATCACTATTGTATAATCGAATAGGGGAATATAGAATCTAGAGAAAAGATGATTCAAAACATCTTTACAATTACGATCTCTTTACAAAATCTAAAAATCGTTCCGTTTTGGAATGTTCAATAACTTAGAGGGTGAAATGCATGTGTTTCAGTGGTAAATAAATATGGCCATATTTAAGTCACCAGTAAATACAGTGCCATGGTGTAAGTAAGAAGTAAAGGTTGAGTTAAAGCTGACAAATTCATCAGTTTTGGTGTTTTCTACCACAAAACCAGCTAAACTCTGAAGTACCGTTTGTGATAAAACGAGCAAAATAAAAACAGAAATTAAAGTATGGAAGTGATTGTTGAAAACTAGCCAGGAAATGTCTTCAACCATAGTCTATGAATTCGGCAAACTAATAAATAAAAACTTTCACTTTGCTGCAAAACAACTAAGTGAACCATTACCATTTGACCAAACATTCAACCAAACCGCATCAATCATACTTGCAGCCACAATCCCTTTCGTTCGCAGTAAAATATTTCTTAGATTTACATACGCTTTATAATGTTAATGTAATTGGATACAGTCAATAGAATATAACCATCACACCGTAGGCCTATGTCGTGGCTGTCATTTTGGGTGTCCTGTAAATCAGCACCACTGAAAATCGGTCCCACTGCGGAATTTCTGAGAACAGCCGCAGAAATGTCACTGTTGATTTCGAAGCTGCGGCGATTTCTGCGCTCCAGGATGTGATTCCATCGGTTATAATCCACGGATGCCATTTCCATATGAAAAAATGTCTCTGGAAGAAAATTCAAGATTTGGGACTTGTACGTTAGTACAGGGAAAATTAAGTACAGATGCGAGTTCGAATGTGTGCTGCACTTGCTTTCCTTCGACCTGAAGATGTCGTGAACGGCTGGCTCGAGATACACTCTGGAGCACCTGATGTAACCAAACTTGCTGAATTCTTTGATTACTTTGTTGAAAGATGGTTGGAAAATTCTGAAATTCCGATCTATCTTTGGAGCTGCTACAAGAGGCACCATCGAACTACCAACGCTGTTAAAGGCTGGCACAACAAGATTAATAACGTTCTTGGGAAGCCAAATCCAAAAATCAAAGATGTGATCGACTGCATGAAAAAAGAAGCGGAAAATTCAGCATGTGTATTGATGAGGTTGGAGTTGCACATGGAAGGCAAACGAAGGAAAACAAAGTACATGAAATTTGACGAAAGACTGAAAAAACAGTAGAAAAGTATGAAGAAGATGATATCAGGGCTTGTATAAAAACTATCTCACGCCTCCAAAAACTAGAGTAGTTTATTGAACTCAAAACCAAAACCAAAATGAAAAAAATAAAAATATAAATAAAATTAAAAATTTTAAATAATTGACGATGCTTTAAGCTGATTTTAAACACGCCTAAATGACAAAAGACAACTTTTGACATTTAGCCAGTCTAAAGCCCGGATAAAGTGTGATGGGAATCGATTTATTAATTTATTATATTATAAACATTATATACAAAATGAAAAACTGAAAACTGCGCATCGCTGGTTGTGCTGTCACTCAGGTAGTAAGTAGCCAGTATTCGTTGTTACGGCGAACTATAGAGTGGGACGGATTTTCACAAATTCCTTAGTGGGACCGATTTTCACTGGTACGGATTTATCCTCACTCGTCATTTTGCTACCTATCTGTTTTTGTGTTGTTAAACCTTCACGAAACTCCATTGTACATGACGTCATTGCACAGCCATTCCTGCAATGTATCAGACTGAAATTACCATTGATATTGATGGTATTTATTTTGATAGAAATTAAAGAGTTTGGGGAAAAACGGTTGACGCCCGTTACTTGATTGTGACCGAACGTCGAAGTTGAATAGATCACAACACAGTAATGACGAAGGCAGTGAGGTGCCCACAATTACCGTAGTCCATTACGTACAAAGGCGCTCGTTGAACGGCCGGTCAGTTCCCACGGCACCGGAAGTGATCTGGGTTGCACAACTCGCACAGCATTCAACACCGTCCACCTCTTGTGGAGACAACGGTTAAACTCATTAGATTACTAACAGCGAGTATTTAGCAGCACAAACACACGACACATAACAGGTAACATCGATATGTTTACGACTGAGTCACATTGTACGACGGCAAGATGGGTCGTAGCAGCTCGGTGTGTCCACTGTATGTCAGCAAGTGTCACACAACAGTCAGCAACAGCCTATGTGCACGTGACAGCTAGCACTAACACATTTACGACTGAGTCACATTGTACGACGGCAAGATGGGTCGTAACGGCTCGGTGTGTCCACTGTATGTCAGCAAGTGTCACACAACAGTCAGCAGCAGTTAAGTACACGTGACAGGTAACACTGATCCGTTTACGACTGAGTCACATTGTACGACGGGAAAATGGGTCGTAACAGCTCGGTGTGTCCAATGTATGTAAGCAAGTGTCACACAACAGTCAGCAGCAGTTAAGTACACGTGACAGGTAACACTGATCCGTTTACGACTGAGTCACATTGTACGACGGGAAAATGGGTCGTAACAGCTCGGTGTGTCCAATGTATGTAAGCAAGTGTCACATAACAGTCTACAGCAGCACAATGAATGGTAGGTCTGTCATTTATTATCAAAACACCCTAAAAGCAACAATTTTTCACTCATTTGCAATGTCTTTTATGTCAATCATATTCAGGCCAGAAAGTTGAGGCATGTCACTGGCCCGGCCATTTTGGATATTTGATAAACAATTAATATCATGATTTAGTACTAAAATTGTACTAAATGGTACAACATTAGAAAAATAGGTACCTCAGTATTTGAAGAGAAATTGAGGACTAACGTTTACCGGGCCAGCGACATGCCAGCCCAGCCACTTTCGAATTTGATGATGAACAATAAACCAAATTTAAGTACTGAATTGGTATTGAAGTAGTAACAATGATTAAAAAATAGGCACCTCAACCGTTTCCGAGCAATAAAGGTTTTTTTTGTCAATGGCCGTTCAGCCCGGCGAAATTGGAATTTCTGAAAAAATATATGCCAAAATGTCCATTCGTACTAAAATGGACCACAAAGACTAAAATATGTACTTGTGGAAACACTTTCAGTGTTGATAATAAAATATATATTAGTATTTTTTTAAGGTTAACTGCTTTACCAAACCAAACTTAAATAATTTATCAGAACTTATCTATTAATTTCTTCCCACTTAAAGGTCTCGATTTACATTTCAACTGTCGTAAAATCAGGAATGTAACTCAGTTCCAGTTTATCTATGCGAAATTGCAATTAAACTTATATTGTTTCTCGTATTCTAGACAAATGTTACTGCCCTGTTAATAAATAAACGAGGTTACGCGTAGCCGTTTCCGACTACACCTTGTCACTACCGCCGTGGTCCAGATGCTGGAAGGAGATGAGCTCTGGCCGTAGTAGTAGTGTTGGTGGATGGAGGGAGGGAGGCAGGTGCGTGCCGCGGTCCTGGCGGGGTCAAAGCCTTTGTACCTCACCTCACGGACACGCAACAAATGACCGACGGCGATCTGCGCTGCTCACCGAGTCCAGGACAAAGGACAACTCTTCGCGACTGACAATCTTGGCCATGAAATAACTAAGTGCACACAGGGATGGCAATTATTATCAACATATCGATACATCGCAAACCAAATATCGATCTAATGATAATATCGAAAGAAAAATATCGATATATCGAGTAACCTATATATAGAATTTTAAATGATTTATCTGTTTAAAACTAACTCTTATGTCATTACCAAATATACCCTCGTGTTTTGTTGCCACTATTTAGAATAGCCTACTGAATGTAAAAATTAAATACATCTGTCTACACGAAAAGTTGTGTTCTGTGATATTGCATAAAAAATTCATTATAAGATTAACTACAGTATACCGGTACCGTTAATTATTATGATAACTATACAATAATAATGTAATAGCATTGTTATTTTTACGTCATTATATAGTGGTGTGATATATCGGACAAAAATATCGATATGTCCGATGTTATCGAAAGAAAATATCGATACTATTATATCGATATATCGAAACATATTTATCGATATTTCCAATATATCGTTGCCACCCCTAAGTACACAAAGTTGAGTAAAAATGTCACTATCGGTCGGCCAATTGTGTTGACGTAGACGGTACGTGCAGTTTAACAATGTACAAAATAAACGGACATTCATCTGTGATGTCAATAACGGTACTTAACTGTCTCTTATTATTGTTCCGAAGTATGATCGTACTACAAGTAGGGTGACCCCCCCTGGTCGGAGTGGTGAGAATCGACATGACACGGCCGCGACCTATCGCCGCCCGGCCCAGTGAAAGTGACACGACCGTCAGTCAGACTGGAGCACGGCGGCGAGATGACGGCCTTGAATCGATCGCACCGGAAGTGTAGAGGTGCGTGATTACCTGGTTTTCCTGTATCTGTGCACTCCACCCGCATGGCATCGCACCGTTTAATGTTGGTAACTCACGTGTGCAGATATGTCAGTGCAGTTTATAGTAATATCGTGCGGATAAAATGCAAAGAGATTAAAACATGAATTCAGAATACACCCGTTTACAGTAAACACTTTAATCGTTTAGTTTCATAAACTACCGCTACAGAATAAATAAAACATTTTCCGGCCAACAAACACAATTATGTTAATATTCCCGCTGAGTCGACTAGAAGTTGGTAAAGCACCTTAGAAAACAACAACTCTTCGGTTGTAATGGTGATAGGAAGGGCGCCCTAATATTAAAACTATGGGGTGTCACACAGATGAGAAAGTAATCACAAGGCCTGCCATGTAATTACGTAACCCATGAACGATTCATCAGCAACTTCACAACAAAAAACTGAGTAAGCCTACATAACTAATAAGAAAATTAGTTCTATATCTACGTTCCACAGATATTGCAAGAAACTGAATGAATTAATGGCTGTGAATAAGCGGCTGGCAATAAAATAGCCATTCCCTGGCTAGTCAAGGCTAACTAGTTGCCGAGCCGACCGACAGAGCAGATCAGAGCAGCCGAGGGAATGTGGGGGGGGGAGGCAAATTATGAAGCATATAAATAACGCAAAGTGGTGGTGACCGCAACGACATTGTTTGGCCGTCATAAATGGTGACTAACGACCCGGGGCCACACTGAGCCATCACACTTGTACGACTCATATGTTTGTCGTTTTATAATAACACGAAAATTCGTCAAACTCAAAAAAGGATGATAATAGCATAAAAATAACTTTCGAATCTCTAGCGCAGAGTTGTGTCTTTGGTCGTAGGCCTATTGTAGGCTACAAAGTACGCTTCCTGGGCGACTCTTGCATGGCAATGCGACGTTGTACTACCGAGAGAGAGAGAGAGAGAGAGAGAGAGAGAGAGAGAGAGAGAGAGAGGCTGAGAACCACTCAGCCTTTCCGCGAGCTGACGAGTCAGTGCTGACTCAAGTTTCGCTGAGCCGACACCGTATCACATATCACAATCATTGTCTACTCTATACATACACGGCACTATCCTCACATTCCCGCCTATCCGACCCTCGCAGTCAATCTACACCTTTCATATTGCAGATCCCACAATGCGCAGCGAATTTCGTGAGAACTTCAAAATGCTGATGAGTCAGCAAAAGATATAGATTCTTAGACAGGTTAAGATCAAATTTAACTAAAAAGTCTTGTTCCGTTAATGTCAATTGACACTTGTCAGCCTGACAGTTCAATTAAAGCGTCATCTATATTAACAATAACACTTACAACCAATATCTTAACTGGTTTTAATTTAAGTGTACTACCTGCCTTTTCCCAAACAGCCCAGCCACCTCTGGGGAGTTGACAGCCTGATAGTAGGCCAGCCATACCTTCAGTGGGCTAAAACAGTTCTATTTCAACTAAATGCACAGTGCATGTTTGTTATTATAATGAGTTATGATAAAAACTTTATGACTATTAAAGGTCCAATCTAGTCGAACAAAAGTTGCTATTACAAGTTCCTTTTGTCTTTTTTTAAATTAGTCAAAAATGACATTTAAATTTTGCATGTACATAAAAAAAGTATTGAAATACTCAAATCTTTCAAGTAACCACCTTATGGTCCACTAGAACAGTTCTTCACCTATCGGATGACACTTAAAGTGTTACAATACGACCATTATTACGGACCGAATAGCTGAAATAAAAACCCATGTTTTGGCGTTTTTTCACGGAGGGAAACTACCACCTTGATTAAAAAACACCGCCAACATTATAACCACATTTAAAAAAAACACCTAAAGGATTTACAAAACGGCATTTCAACCATTGCATAAATTAGTAACAAAATGTACAGACCAAAATGCTATATAAAAAAAATTAAATAAAAAAATTGTTAACCTAAGTGCAATGAACGAGGAACTCACTTTAGGGCCGTAGCCATTACAAGCCTGGACTTAAGTGTGTAACTCGACAACTAGGCTTACCTTAAGACCATATGGCTGTCGGAAATGTTGGTTTTAATCCCATAAGAACAATTTTATTTGCGAATCCATAATTATATTTCCTTATTTACTGACCAAAAGTTGTGTATGAGCTGTCATTTTAAACGTTTCATATTGCGCACTGGGTTTGCTTTTGATATTTTTAAGACATACGTCTAGTTTTCAAAACAATTGGTAAAAATAAACTTTAAACTAAACATGATGTTTATATTTTCTACAAAACTAACTGAGAATTCGGAAAGCAATTCCAACGCACAATTTAATTCTTAATCAATTGCAACTTGTTTGGAATAATCCGTTTAAAAATAGCTGTTTGATTTGGATACGCATGATCATATGTCCGGTTCGAAAATAACATTGCTTTTATGGGATTAAAACCAAAATGGCCGACAGTCTCTATAGGCTCTAAATCAACGAATACTGCTTTAACAGAGCGAAACACGGGCTGCCATTCCACTTCATCTTAGTTCGGACCCAATAATATTTGATAAGACATCATGTTAGAGGATCGTTAGTGGAGGTGCCAAAGAGGTCGGCAGGAGCTGATTGGCGGCTTTCACTCATTGGGAACAGCTCGGTAGCGGCATTCTCAGGTCTACGTCCTTAATTACCCCCTGCCCCCCCCCCCCCCACCTCCGCTGACACCTGCCATTTGTCAGTGATAACTCCGACCGGCGACGTAGCGCACGGATGATGGAAGTCACAACGGCAGTAATGGTTTACTTACACCTTGACAGGCAGTGTCTCGTAACGTAATCGCGTTGACAGAAGGAAGCCGACCCTTATTTCTGACGGCCTTAACTAAGCACTCCATTTACTATTCTGCACAAATAGCTATACGACTGCCACAGAGAAAAAATAAACAGTGGTCGCAGATCTTTATACATCTGTTTGTAGTAATAATTACAGTGCCGCGTTTATACTTGAGGATTTGGGAGGAATAAAGGGGGGACTGACAAGGCGTTGGCCCTGCCATGGCGTGACAATCTGACGAAATAACCACTCGACGCACATTTAGCGCATTCTTGGATGCGACCTCTGTTTCTATCTTCTCTGTAGACTCACAAGCTGTACGAGTTGAAAGTACCGAGTGTATACGAGGGATAGGCAGGTTGACGATCTAGCCAGTGTTGGAAGTGCCACAGAAACTCCCCAAAGCAGAAGTTTTCCAAATTTCTGCGACGGTGTATAAAAAAACAAAAGCTTTCTGCAAGTACTATTGTAATAATAGCGTAAAACATCAACTTGGAAAAGAAATTATTTATGTTGTCAACTATAGAATATAGCTTAAAGACGTTTCAAAAATAATAAGATAGAAACACTCTGTTATACATTAAAATACCTTTAAAAGGCTTTTTAATATACATTAATTTATTTTTGTACCTTACATTCAAACTCAATACACAGGTGAGAAAGTTGAAATAAAGTAATTAATACGACAGTTTAAAATTGTTTTGTTTTTAATATTTGGAGAGCAAACCAATTGCGTGGGAATAAAATAATATCCTTAATTTCCTAACATTATCTCCTAATTAAAAGGAACGTAACAATTACGATTATTTACATATTAACTTAAACGAAGACATTTTCTATGTTAATAATAAATAGTAAAATAATAATTGCGTAGAAATGTGTTTCTAAACGATTCTATTTAATTGCGTTGTCAATTTTATTTATAATTTGTATTTATTCAGTTAAGCATTGATCTTGTTCTTTGAAGAAAAATGAATTATTTAGTTTGATAAATATCCTTCGTTCACAGTATTATTATGATTAAATTATATAAATATAATGATATATTATTTATAACTACCAATAGGCCTAATACAGAAATAAACGCAACGTTATGTATTAAAATATTTTATTTCACCATTTGTTCCAAGAATAAATTGTTATTTTGTTTGATGAATATCCTTCGTTCACAGTATTATTATGATTAAATTATATAAATATAATATTATATTTTATTTATAACTACCAATATGCCTACTATAGAAATAAACGAAAAATTGTGTATTAAAATATTTTATTTCACCATTTTTTCCAAGGATAACTGCGTATTCTAGAAACGTAAATAATCACCCAGAATCATGTATAAAAGTATTGTTTTTATCCACAATTATTAAATATTAAATAAGTAAAATATTAAATCAAGGGATACAAACACTACTTATTTATGTTAAGTTCAAATTTATTTGACCAACGTTATAACGATGACCGCTAATTCATGGACGGCAAATGCACATTTCAGTATGCACTTGTACTTTTAAGTTCTTTATTACCCAACCGGACCGATAACCTTCCGGACTGACTATCAGAAGTTGTCGGACTGTACTAGGTTGAAAAATAACCAATATTCCGTTAGTTGCAGTCGTGTACATAGCAGAATGAGAATGTCCTGGTTTACAATAGGCTGTCTTAAATTATGTGTTTTAAGCTTTTTAAGTGTTCAAAATGATTTGAGAAAAGCTGACGGTCTTGAAGTAAAGTAAGTTAAACCTGCAATACTTAGACAGTCAGAAAAACATGGAAATTTGTATAGAATAAAATTTGGAAAATCTTAACTCTGCAATCGGCTTACTTACTCTAACCTTCAATTTTTGTAGATTTTATCCTATGAACTACACACACACACTGCTATAGTACTAGAAACATTTCCATTTTGCAGTATCCCATTCAACATACAACTTTTCGCGAAACGTCACCTTTACACTACTGTGTAAAACACAACAACCATCTGCCAGCTAATGGGGACGACACCAAATTACTATCCAGACTGTGTATCGATTCTCTTTAACACACATTCTAACTGTGTTTATAAATGATCTTAATTAGTATTGCAAACTGTACTGACGGACAACTCGTACGTTCGATCCATTCAACTAACCCAACATTACGGAATTTACCAACATTTCTCATGTAAGGAGATTCGACTTAACAAAACAATGGCGTAATATGTCCTAATTTGAAATATAATGCTGAGATTTGGGGGAACTCCAAACATTCAAGAAGAGTATTCAAATTTAAAAAAAGCAGTTAGGAGTATATTACAAATAGATAAAAAATCTTCGTGTATAACATTTTTGAAAAAACGCTCTATTTTACCTTTTCCATCCAAATGTATTTGTCAGACCCTCGTTTTTGTTGAAAATCATCCTGAGTATTTTACACAAGCTAAAATAACAACCAACACCTGTATAATATAATACAATAGTACCACAACTCGACATGTTATAAAAAAAATCTATTTTAAAATGGAATCATATTATTTCATAAACTTCCGGAAGACTTACACCAAAGAAGAATCTAAAATATGACGACAAGAATATATATGAAAAAATCACACACGAAGCTGAATACTTCCTAGAACTCGTCCATTCAAAGGATAAATTATTTAATGTAATTTTATTTAAATATTACTAAATGATGTAATTTCATCTATTTTGTAAGTTTAATCACTTTACAATATCTTTTAATTTATTTTGTTACCTTATGCAATGGTTGTAAACCAAATATTATTAAATGCAATAAATGATTATTTTAAAATGAGCTTAAAAATACATTTGAGCTACCCTGTACATAGTATTCATAGTAGTACCACAGAATATAGACAGATACAGAAGCCCCACGCAATGCTAAATTTTGAAACGCGAGATCGCTTAACTCACCGGCCAGATCATACGCGGCGCTAGTGGTAAAAACCGGCCAAGCGCGGTTGCCAAACTGTGGCTGGCCGGCCGGCCCAGCCGGCCAGGGAGAAATCCCTCGCTACGCATCGTCTTTGGTCTCTCAGACTAGTCAACTGCAACAGTCCTGCGTGTATGGCACGAGCAGTCCAACAATGATTCATATGCGGAGTTTAATATTACTGTACATCTTTTACCGTACTGTTAAAACGTAATATTCATATTAACATTTTTTATTGACAATTATTGTTTGTTTAATTCGGTGCCTGCCCTAAACCACTCAATCTTAGTAATTACTAGAAAAAAGATTAAAATAATCAGGTATTCTTTCCTATAATACGTTTTTGTTTCACTTGTTTACTATAGGTCTTCACCGACAAGTTTTGCATAACTTGTTGAGACCTAGATTTTGTACACACGAGTAAAAATAAGTAAATAAAATACTGTATATGGAAAAATATTTTGCCCGTATAAATGAATATATGGCCCGTGTAAATGAATAAAGTAAGTGTAACAGCTTACTATCATGAATGTATTTAAGATAGTAATAATAATAAATACTTGTAAATTTGTAAATAATAGCCTACATAAATGTTAGTAAAATTATTTTGTATACTTTATTATTTTATTGGCGTTGTCAGACTAAAATTCCATACACGTAGCTTAATAAACTATTTAAAAAATACATTATTTTAAACGTTTCTTCAGGTATTCATCAGTAGGGTGCTATTTTCACTCAAAACTTGACTAACTGAAAATTAGATAAATATAAAACATAAATAATCCTATTACAAAGAACAAATGTTTTCCAATTTTATCGTGGCTAGGGAGATGATTTCTATAAGTATTATTAAAGCCAAACAACACTGACTAATCACAAATTCTCAAAAATCATAAGACCACGAAATTTGCTATAAACATTCATTATAGGCTATAGACATATACTAAGAGGGGATTTGTCAACAGTTTTTCTCAAAAAGCTAAATTAAGGCAGATAATAATATCCCAATACTAGCAAACATTGCTACCCTAACATTGAGAAAGCTTATGACGTGCACAGTTGACACTGTTGCACACTTGGCATAAGAGGTTATTTTTTAACAGTGTATTGGAACAATGTTAAGCGTGTAATACGAAGAAAAATAACAAAATACACGATTGAGTGAAATGAGCGTAGCCAGTAACGGGGTTTTGCACACTTAGCGTGCTGTGGTATCCCCTAGTTTAAGAAAAAATTAGATTTTGGATTATTACTATTATTTTTACAGTTTTAAATGGGTAAAAAATGTTTAAAGGAACATAAATCTCGAATGGGGACAAAGTGTTTGGGAGATTGAAGGCGATAGGTTCCATGCTCGGTCCTCTTAATACCGACACGGCGTCCTGGCTGTTGGGCTATTAATAAATTGCACTTTCTGAGGAACAGTTAAACTCAGTTAGTAACCAGACTACACTCATATCATCGTTCATATTCGCCTTAAAATACGCACAACGTTGTGTCGGCGTCTCATATGTTAGAACGAATACTGTTTCCTTCAAACTAGATGGAAAATAATATTTGAGGCAAAGTTCAAAGAACGCGCGCCGATCACGTTTTCATCTACTTCCTGCATCCTTTCCGTCTATAAAAAAAATTCTTAATAAAACTCAGTCAATCTATATACTATAAATCTCGATGTAGTGACTTACTGACTCACTGACACTAAATGTTGAGGCACCCCCAGCGTCACTTCCCAGCGTCATACCCCCATAAAGTGTATACTTGAATTAATTGAAGCTCTCTGTCTGAAATCTCCAGAAAAATTCACAAAAGTTTACTTTTTTCACTCATAAACAAGATGGCGGCCTTTTTACCCCAAAACTTCCCCAATGTCCCCAATGGAAAAAATCACTAAAAAGTAGTTTTTATTACCTACGTTGAAGAAAATCTTTAGTAAAATGTCCAAACATTCACAGTTCTACACGTGTAACAAACGAGCACCTCATATATGAATTTCAGCTTAATAACTCAAACATTTACTGTGGTATCGGGGGCTCAAAAACTGAAAATTTTAAAAATTTAAAAAATTTTAAAACTGATCTAATCTACTCAAGTGAGGTATCAATTTAAAGCCATTTCTCTCCTGAATCCAAATGCAATATCAGATTATGAACAGAATAAATATTAAGGGGTAAATGCTCCTAAAACAAAACAAAAAACTCCTAAAACCAGTAAAAGGGTAGTACAAAAATAAAACTTACAAGTGGAGCATCAAACTATAGGTATTTATCTCAAAAATTACATTTTACCTTTACATCTTGGAAGAGACAACATTTAAGGGTTCTGCCCCCCCCCCCCCAAATAAAAAGAAGCTCCAAAACCCAAAATTGAGCACTAATGTCAAACTAATACACTCAAGTGAGGTATCAAAATAAAAGTATTTTCTCTTAGATACTAATTTACCATCAGATTTTAGAAAAATCTATGTTTAGGGGTTCCACTGTCCCAAAAACCAAAATTAATGGTCATACTGGTTAAAAATTCTGACGAGGCAGAGGGCCGATCTCTCTCACGAGGCGACATGCCGAGATCCACAAATGGACTGTAGCAGTATCTTGGTGAGGCCGCAAGCCGAACTTTCCCTCGCGAGGCCATAGGCCGAGTTCCATAACTGCCTGTAGAAGAGCGTCTTGGCGGGGCCGTAGGCCGAGCTCCTCCACGAGGCCGTAGGCAGAGTTCCTCAAATGGGACTGTAGCAGAGTGTCTTGGTGAGACCGCAAGCCGAACCTTCCCCGCGAGGCCGCAGGTGACCCATATCTCACGAGCACAGCGAGTGACGACGGGGTTGGCATGCGAAGTGGGCAGGGGTGTCCCCTAGTATCTGAATAAAATTGGTTTGGTTTCGGTTATTTTATCATTGTGTCTTGTTACAACTTAGTGTTTTAATGGAGAGAAAGAAAGACTACGACAGTTTGTGTTAGAGGAAGTGTAAAAATGTATACAAATAGAATCACTGCGGATGTTAAGGTTCCCAAAACACCTATCACAAGTGTACGTGGAGAACTGCGGTAAGTGAAAGAAATTTTTTAAATAATACACATCATTTAGGCCTAGATTATTTTCCTCGAGCCATTTGTGCCATGTGTTAATATAAATTAATCAACCGTCTTCTGCATCTTGTCCCCACATTATCAATTATCTTCTATTGTCTAAAACTGTAACAATGCCACGAGTAAACTGAAAAATACTAAATTAAAATGTTAAAGTGTTTAGCAAAGCCCGTCTTCAACCTTATGGTAGCGCTATCAGCGTTCACGGAGTGAATGTGACGAATGCTGCAGTCGCACACCATTCACACACCTTACTTCACTAATCTATGCGATACATTTCCTGCAGCAAAAGTATACCCACATTCGTATTTGGTGACTAATCGTTAAAATTAATAAGTGAAACCAGTTTGATATTAACTCCACGTTAGACCATACTATTTACATTATCATAATCCGGGCAGGACCGTGTCTGATTGCTATGTACACTAATTAGATGTTGCCGACGTTTCGAGTGCATTGCAGTTCTCATCTTCAGGGCGACATACTCATCACCAGGTACATTACATATACTCTGTGGATCTAGTAACAGAGTGTGTTGCCCTGAAGATGAAACTGCAATGCACTTGAAACGTCGGCAACATGTACATAGCGTGCATACAAGGTGAAAAAAATATAGAAACGCTGTCACAGCTTTTATATGACTTAAAATATAAAAGTGAAATCTTGCACATCATCTTGGTCACAAAAACCTACTTTTTCATACCATTAGTGACTTTTCATCCTTTCACTGGTACGGCCCGTGAGGAGTTGAACGAGCATCTTATATCTAAGCCAAGTTTGGTATTCAATGAAATGTCTATTTAAGAGAATTAACTGTCCAAACTGGAATTGGAAAGGATTATCCTTTACAGAGTAGCGGTCATTTGAATGTCATGACAAACAAATTTAATCTTTTGTCTTGTGAAAGTAACTAATTTGAATGGTTATTTTTCCATACATAATTTGATAATTTAATTTCTCTTAGTAATTGTGTTTAAGACTTTTATCTGTTCTAAAGACTTGTATATAAATCAGTCTTTTAACTGTGTCACCAATATTTCTTTTTTGTCTCTTAATCTGTCCACTTTAAAGTATCTATAAGCATTAATAAGCGCACTACTAAATTCGCCAAATTGAAAGGTTTAAAAATGTGAAAAGGGACGTAGAAAATAGAGAGAGGGTTGAGTAAGATGAATAAAAATAATGTGGTTATGAAAGATCGAGATATGAGAAATTTTGGTGATAAGATATAATTTTTAAAATAGTCTATATGTTTACTATGTGTTTACAGTATTTATTTTGTATTGTATAACACTTTTAGGGCGTATTTATGTAACAATTTATGTTTTGTTTTTGGGTTTAATCAAATGTTTATTAATGTAAATAGTTCATAAATGTATCGATAGTTAAAAATATAATTTCTAATTATATGTTTCAAGGATCCTTATAAGCATGTGCCATCAATACAATTTGCTTGTCTCTGTATCTGCTCAGGTACAGTATGTAGTATCTATAAACATTGATGATATCCAGTCGGTATAAAATAAGTAAAAAAATCAATCAATTTGGCAAATTGAAAGGTTTAAAAATAGTAAGCCCTAATAAAAATGAATAAAAATAATGAGCTTATGAGAGGGATGTATTGAGAAATTGTGGTGAATAAATTCTGTATAGTATGTATGTCTAAATTATATGTTATATTTTATAGTTCCTCGTGGTGTAATATCACTGGCAATGCCCAAGCTAACTGCAGAATAAAAATCTTGGTTTTCTTATCATCCATCGTTATTTTATCTTCCTTAAACAATTAATCGTTTCATAATTTAATTTGATAAATTATCATAAATGTTTCATAAACTTGTTAATTAAGGATACAATTAAACAATCCCTTTTATTTAGAAGTGCATAAAATAGGTTTCATTTGCTCAACGTATAACTTATGTACTAGAAGAATTTGGCTAAAATTCAAACAAGAGGATGTATAGGGTCAAAATACGCGGAGTAAATGCAACTCAGTGAACGTAAGCGGGGTTATTCCGGGCCTTGCCCTCAGTGCCCTGTCTGACTGTCGGTTGGAGTTCTGTCTGTCCATTCTGTATTCCTCCCTCCAATGTGGGAAAACGGGAATCCCGCACTATGATCTGGCAACGCCGCGCCAGTTAGCGACCGTTTCAACGCCTTCATTTTGATAAATACCACGAATTGCCCGTTTCATTATTTCCTATACCGTGGGGCTTCTGTATCTGTCTATATTCTGTGGTAGTACATAATTTTAACTATGTAAAGTTGATGTGACACAATAGATAAAGTGCCAACACGGCCAGTTGATTGGCGGCTCGCCGTAGTCATTCACGCTTCAGTAATTGGTCCCCCTCCCCTTGTAGGCTCGACACTTCCTACACGCTAGACTCAATTGATACTGTTCATTTACCAGTGATACACGACTGTATTGTATCAGTTGTACATCCCCAGAACAACGACTTACAGATTTATAAGCAATAAAGTGTTTTATGATCTTATCTTGAGCCAGTGGCCGAGCGGTCTAAGGCGTTACGACTTAGCATCTAAGTTAGAGTTAGTGCAGGTTCGAATCCCGGCCTTAACTGTTAATTTTTATCAGTAATAATCACCTTGTACTGTACTGGTTCTCCCCCTTTACTCTGTCTGATAAGTTCTGCGTATGTATCAACCGTCTATAAGGAATGGACAGGGTGAGGGGGCTAAGGAGAGTAGAAGAATGCACCAACGTTAAAAAAAACAAAACAAAGACTAAAAATCTATTGCCATACAGGGGTGCAACCCGATAGGTTAACAAAGGAAAAAACAGTATTTTCTGGGCATGGCAGTAGAGTACAAATAGAAACTATCAAATAAGCGGATGCAATAAAAATACATGAGAGTGGAAGTATAGGACAAACTTGGAACTCTAAGACTAACTCGTTAAAATAACAGATTTTTTAATTAAAAAGTTGATCAGATGTAAATGGAAAAAAGCCGGAACAACCTAGTCTACTAAAAGAAAGAGTTCTTAAAAAAAATTAAAAATGTACCTGCAGAGAAATGGCAACTTATCATTAAAGCGTTCACACTATTTCACTTAATCCGATTTGGCTTTAAAGTATATAATGTACAGTAATTAATAATAATATTTATATAAACCAAATTCAATAATTGATATCAATTTATTTGAACAATACAAAGTGAACTCAAAATGTATTATCGTATCGATCAGTAATTCATCACATAATTGTGTCACGGTTATGACTAAATACTAAGTAGGATGTGATTTGCATTCAATGGCCACACTCAGCCCTCGCTGACTAACTGACATCAGACGAACGTTTCTCGCGGCTGGTTGTCAACACAGTTAGGGACGTACAAATTGTTCTCCAATATATGACTACGATGTAGCCCTGTGAGGGAACTAGAGATCGGGTAGTTATTACGATATCTATATTATGGCGTGTAAAAAACAGTTGTCAAAAAACGCAGTTGTCAAAACTCAAATCTATACAAATGCCGCAAGGTGCATGTGAAAAGAAGAACAGGGAACAATCGAAGGTAATAAATGGCGCGAAATCGGGAAAAGTAGGCAGTCTTATGACTTTGCGGAAAATGTGAGAGCCACCGGCCGCCGAGTGTGGGAAACTGGAAAAGTGGCGGAGAGAGTAACAGCGACATCTCCGATATGACTTTACAATGAGGGGAACGTGTGGCGGCAAACAACAGTGACGTGCGTGTAACAGTTGGACACTATTACAGGAATACATAAACTGGTTACAATGTAACAGTTAAACAATTTTTATAAACTAATGCAATATAATTATAATTCATAGTTTCCTATTGAACATCTTTACGACCACAGATAAAAAATAAACAGAGGTCGTATCCAATAGGGCGCTTAATGTATGTCGACAAGTAATTTCTCCAGTTGGCCTTGAGATGGCTGGGCCAGCACCTTGTCAGTTCTCCCTAATCTCCCTTCCCAATCTTCCAGGATTAAATTAGTAATTATTACGAAGAATGCATCAATATGTAGACTCCGTGCTATTTACCACCTATGCTACTTAAATTCGATTTACAAGTAGATTGAAAAACCTTTTATTCCCATACGTATGTGGAGTGCGTTTGGAGAAAGGCTCAGGACAAAAAAATGGTAAGGGTGGAACTCAAAACTAAATAACTTGATCAGTATGAATACAAAACCAAACGTTTTCCTGTTCATAAATAAAATTGAAGAAGAAGCAGAATAAATGAAGGCCAATATAATTTCACCATAATTGGATCTTTACTCTGAGAAAAGAAAGAAAAAATATGTTGAAATTGACAAAAAATCAAGTAGTATCGAAAGAAATATGTGGAATAAGATTTTTTTAAATGCATTCGTCTGCTAGGATACATGGCAAAACTAGAAGAAAAAAACAGGCCGTATTGGAATGTAATAAATACGGCAGAAAAACTCGCATACAGTATTGGAATGTAATGGGTACAATGTAAATATGAAAAAGACAAAGTCAATTTTAAAGGCTGCAAACACAAACTGATATGCGTATAAAAAGATTATTTTAAAAATTAAGACAAAGTCAACTAACGGCTGATTATTGTGTATGTCAGGTTTATTGTGCATATTTTTTTGAACTGATTATTTGACCTTTCACACAAACTGACAAGCCTGAAAAGCCGCTTCGTATATAGCCAGACTTGGTTTGTAGTATTTATGCCTAATCGGTCTAGTAACATACGGCTAAAACCAACTCGACGATATAACAAAATACACTGCTATAGCTACAATGTGTCTTTTAAATCAATTCAAATGTAAGCAAATATAAGATCGGTGTTTTTTTTTTTTTTTTTTTTTTTTTCGCTTATTATTTTCAATAGCTGCATATTACCTTGTATACATCCTTAGTCTTTAGTATTAAAATATAATTGTAATTAACGTTCTGCTCAACGTATAACGTTTTGTCTGTATCTGTTACTTAACAAGGATAAACCCATTCGTCTATGTAATATTTATTACTAACCATTGTCCGATCATGGAAAATGCCTTTGGTTTACTACACCTATGTCAACCCCGCGGGGCTTTGAAACACTAGTATAGCTGAGTTCATGGCAGGTAGGCACTTCTTGGGACATGGTGGCAAGTAGCACGTCACCGTACAGTACATATTTAAAAAATATAAATAAAATCCAAATACCACAGCAAACAATAAGGTTTTTCACCATGAACCTTGGCACAAATATAAGCTTTAGACACGTTGTAAAAAGGATTTTAAAATATTTCCTCTAAACGGGCTGAAATAGAGTATATAATAAACATCACGGTACTTGCTTATCAGAGCTGTTGTCACCTTTCACCATACCAATGAAATTTATTTAGGACGGTGCAACACAAGGGTTAATTATTATCAGACGACGTAAGCGAGCAACGTGAAAACGCATGACAAAACTAAACGAACGTACCGGGTGACGGGGCTGGAACAAGAAGCGTGCAGGGGTATCCCCTAGTGTGTCCGTAAAACAGAAACAGTCGTAAACTCACGACGTTATCGCCCACGTTAAAGTATTGACTACGAGAGAAAGAAAAAAATAAATCATAATATAGCAAGGCTCGATGAAACGAGAATTAACGTGTAAAAGACGATTACGCAGTCATTGCGAATAATTTAACACACGGCATACAAAATAAGTAGTGAAAAAATGAGAAAACAAAAATACCAAATATCAACTAAAATAAACAAAACACAACTAACTGAGGAACTAACCCACCACTTTGCCTACATTACTTCACGTTGTGTCACTCAGTACTAATTCCTCGTCTACACTGCAAATGTTAAGTTGGTCCTGTCTGCTGTTTCACATTGAATGTTCTTTTTACATTAAATTTGTTCCCAAATACGAAAACTTTGGGAATACAATAAGGACGACGTGTTAAGTCCACGTTAACCCTCCCCCCCCCATTGTTTGGTAAACCTCACTGAACTAAGTTGCTAGTTGCTTTTGACCGTGAAACCCTTGTTTTAGAAAGGCCTCATGAATACTTTTTATATGTTTATTTGATTATTTGAATTTTATTTCAACAAATTTAAAATATCCAATAAGTGAATTTTCTTTATCGTGATAAAAAAAATATTACTAAAGAAAGAAAACAAAGAGGAAAATAAACAATGCTTAGGTTTTAATACTTACAACTTTATGCCAGTAAAAAAAAAGAAAAAACGGACTTTTTCGTAATTAATCCCTTATCAGTTATGAAAATGCGTTGATTGCCCTTAACTGTTGTATTTCGTCTCAAGAAGTGTACAGAGAGACCAACTGGAATGTAAAACACGATGTAAGCAACTCCTAGAGGTTAAGTCGTAAAGAGCGCGTGTGATTGGGTACGTTCGTTACGGTCGGCGGTAAATAAGACACCAATAAACACAGTACCGACACACTGTTAATGCAAACACCACGTCCCTCAATGGTGCACGTACGACGGGCGTCCTCATTCCGAGGCAATGGTCGGTACTGCACCGTCCATCACGAAGGTGGACATAAACACTGGCTTCATTAACTATGCACGCAAGCCATACCCACCCTGTCTACGTTCCTAATACAGACGTCTATCGTCAAGCTTGTAAACACGCGTTTGAAGCGCTCTACTGTCTAAATACAAGTGACATCTAAAAGCCACCAACACGGACGAGCATGTTCGTGACGGTGTTGGCGGCGAACATGCTCGTCCATGTATGGAAGACTTAAGAGTTCAAACAGGAATAACTCCTGTACAATCCAACAAATTAGGCCTAGCTATTGAGAGTCTGTAAGATGAATTCCACACACGTTAGCTAAATTAACAGGATTGTTAATGACTTATCAACAAAATGAACCCTGAACTCCTATTTATCAGCAATTAATAAATAAGTATAGTCGGCGAGTCATGAGAAGTCCTCTGAACTTCATACCTCTGTTATATTGAAGGCGCTGATTTCCATTAAGACAGCACAAGTCATGTAGTGAACATATCATAATTACTAATTATGATATTACACTAAACGAGTTTTGCTGTTTCAATGGAAATCAGCGCCTTCAATATCATAGAGACATGAAATTCAGAGGACTTCTCGTGACTCGCCGACTACTGTAATAAGATTGACGTTAACCAGAAAAATATCCGCTAATCTGGGTCCCGTTTTATGAAATTAGTTTTTTATCGATTTCATAGGTGTCTGCCTCTCCAGCACAAAGTATACATGAGCGATAGTACCGTACGTAAATCAGGCGTCCGACCTTTCACTGTTAGATAGCAGCACTTGCGCGCGTTTAAAGGCCTTAAACACTATCAAGCCGACTGATAAATATCTGTCAGTCTTATGCGATTTAGTATTAAGTTTCAGACGATCGCGTAGATGACAGTCCGTTCAGACACAGTTTCGATAGTTTGAGGCATGATGAACTTGTCGTAGGCTACGTACTTAAGCCTAAACCGAAGCAAGCGTGACAGACGGCTTGCTTGACAATCGACTGGGTAGTGTGTACAGGGCTTTAGTCCTGGGGCTAAGGGGGGTTTT
>JAQJVL010005588.1:0-34331 GCA_035578905.1 Stictocephala bisonia | reverse complement strand
TTGGGGCGGCAACCCTCGCCCAAGTCACGATGGGGCTCACACCGTGGGATGGTGTATCGGCCCATACCTGCAATCCAAGTAAACATAGTTAACATCTCACCTTTAACTTTACATGCAAATATTATTTAAAAACAATGAGTCCCTGACTGTTTTAGACTCAACTCTGCTTCTTTTCAATTTATTGCCTTTGTATTGACGCCGCAAAACGAGACAAGCCCTGGAGTGAGCCGCAAATTATACGTGCATTTGAGAAGTATCCTCTAATGTTGAAGGCACCTTTACATATAAAGACCTAAATATTAATTGTTTACACAAAATCGTCAAGATTGCGTTTGTTGGTAAGAATTATAAATACAGTATTCACCTTTTAGCTAGTTATTTTATGTAATTTTGGAGTTTTAGAATAATATATTATTAGAGTATTAGACAGATCGAAACTGACGTTGTGAAGCGGGCTTGTTCTAATAGCTCATTGAAGCGCCTTCATGGGATATAAAAATAATAAATATAATAATAGTTTAATGGCATTTCAATGGAGTTAATTTATTTTTTAACTTTTCATCAGCTGTTTTGTCAATGAAAAATAAAAACTTTTGAAATAGGCTAAGGAATAAATTAGATTAAAAAGAAACAGAGGCCACATTTGCTTATGGCCACAGCGAACTCCTCGATGACCGTTATATAAAGTGTACGATTAATGCACATCTTTGGATATCTGAAGTAATAATTTCTACGATTATTCTTACGGATTTTGGAGGATAAGGGAGGGACTGGATAAGGGCTGGCCTTATCATCGCATTGCACAACTAACTGGACAAATAATTATTCGACACACATTTGCACACTATTGATGGGACCTCTGTTTATTTCTTCTCTGTGGGTGCATCCGTTCATATTATTATGGGGCAAACAATAAAATGTAAATATCAACTTACCGATGACACAGCAAGCTCCCTTCCCACACTCGTCGGTGGTTTCACAACCGATGTACTTGGGACGGTCTCCGGCGCACACCCAGGCCACACACAATAGGGGAAGGATGGCTACGAGCTGTCTCATCTGCAACAGGTCATGCCAAAAATAGTAAAAACAACGTTTATAATCTTTACCAAATTAAGAGCATACCACAGTAAGTTAGGTAAGGTAAGGTTAGGTTAGTTTTTGAACTGCACAACGTATCTCGATCGATTAATAAATAGTATTTTTGGGCCGGACGGAAAGTGATTTGCGTGTTGCATTTAGCGCATGTAAGGATTCCACCAGCAGAGGGGAATCGTTCCACCGCTGAGCTACCTTACTTCACGGACGTGACTAACTTCAGCTTTCAAGTATTCAACTTCTACAACCGCGATTAGTTAAAAAAAAAATAATTTTAATGTACCGTATAAGATTGTTTTATTGTTATTTATTATTTACATTATTATTCATCATGTTTTTGTTATTTAAATACAAAATAATAGGTTAATTTAATCTTCCTAAGCTTGATTCGTCAGAGTTAATCACCAACCAACCGATTAACTTAAGTTAAACCGATTAAGTTAAACCAACCGATGGTCACTGCTACTAATGACGTAGTGGGTGGTGTTCACTAGTGTGCTGCCAGCACGCGGCCTACCATCTTCCTGGGTTCCATGATAATTTTTAAGTTGAAATGACAAAGTGGGAGATCTTTATCTAACTTCTTTGTCCTCAGTGTATCTCTCTCGCAAATGTGCATTCAGTAGGTCACTTTCTATGTGGCATATTTATAACATGTTATTTGATGGTATAAACCAAACAAATGGACGTCACAAAATATAAATGAATGTAAATTACAAATATTAAATTGGTCGATTTAGGTAGACCACATTTATTATTCTCAGACTATAGGCAATCACAACGGAATGAAACTCCTTTTTAACTGACTCTACTTTATATTTAACACTTGTATTGGGAACTCGCGAAGGTTGGTTGGTATCGTTACAAAGGCGCCTTTTAAGTATATTTTGTATTAACGATGAATAATAACTTTTTATAGAATAATCAATTACTCAATATGAAATGAATCTACTATATTGTAATTACGATGGTTTAACATCATTTTTTATGTAGGTCTACTATTGTAGATTTATTTACGATGGTACCTAATAACTTACCATACTAAACTTAAGTATGTAAATAGAAAACCAAATACCGCTATATTATTTATTAAAGGAACGTATTTTATTGTTTACAATAATTTTCCTTATTTTTGTTGTTCTTTTATATTTTGAATTAAGATTTATATTTTTCTTTGTTATTTTTGATTTTTATGTATTTGATCTACGATCTACTTTACTTCCGATCTTATTGATGATAGATGGCTTACGTCCTGTATACCTGAATTATATGTTTTGAAATATATTTAACAGTTTACAAGTAAACCTCTTTCCCAAATTTATTTTTCAGATCTATCATTAATCCATGACGATAACAAACCTTTCTCTAAGATTTGTAGAAAACGAACACAATCCAATGTTACAATAAATAACAGTTATCTCAAAAAACATTTAGTTTTCGACGAATCTATATTTAATATATTTAACTTATGTAAGTTAAAAATATGATTAATTCACAAATAATTCTCAAAGTATGAAAGCAAACATATCGAAAGTAAAATTAGGGTAAAATAGAAAACAATATTTGAGACGTTACAATAATAACAATCAATAAAGGAAATTCTTGTAAACAACAAAAAACATATGTACATTTCTACTTCAATACTAGTGTCTGCATAAAGTAGATTTATTAATTTATTTGTCGTTAGCTTTTAAGACTTGTAGTATCTTGTCAAATATTTAACACTCCAATAACGCGAGCAAAGATAAATTCCATAATTTTGAAATATTTATATGTGTGGTAACTGTATCATTCTTGAAGCTCTTCATATTGGATATTCTAAAAATCCATAAAATTTACTGGATTGTTGAATCTTTTCATACATTTAAAATATTTTTGATATGCCGGCCTATCAAAATAAAAACCCCGAAGATAAATGCACCAACACATCGAATTGAAGCCGAGGTTAAAATTTTAAATCACGAAAATGTCGATATTCTCAAAGAGTTAACTATATGGGTTGGATTTATAATACCTCGGATTTTTTAAGAACATTCTAAGAATCGTAGACAAATAAATCTTATCTAAGTTACTGTTTTTCTCTTTTTTTAATTTTTTTATTTAGAAAACGTATAAATTGTGAACTGCAATATATTATTATTTTTATAACAAAACATATACGACATAAATAAACTAAGAGAAATGAAATTAACCCTAAATAAATATTGTAAGCTGTGCGGTGTTGACAGTGAGAGCTCAATAGCCCTCTGAAATTGCATTACTGTGTTTTTGAATATTCTAAGTCCGGCCACTGAAATGGACACTACTGTTTACACTTGTACACCTTTCACTTTCAAGTGTACTTAAAGTACAGTGGATTTTTAAAAGAACCCTATTAATTTATTTAGAATACAAAATTACAAAGTCAAAATATATAAATGGAGGATTTTAAAAAACATGAAGTATCACTCGATCCATGTATGTGTAACAACTGTTTATCACTCGATCTATGTATGTGTAACAACTGTTTATCACTCGATCTATGCATGTGTAACAACTGTTTATCACTCGATCTATGTATGTGTAACAACTGTTTATCACTCGATCTATGCATGTGTAACAACTGTTTATCACTCGATCTATGCATGTGTAACAACTGTTTATCACTCGATCTATGTATGTGTAACAACTGTTTATCACTCGATCTATGTATGTGTAACAACTGTTTATCTCTCGATCCATGTATGTGTAACAACTGTTTATCACTCGACAAATGTTTATCACTCGACCCATGTATGTGTAACAACTGTTTATCACTCGATACATGTATGTGTAACAACTGTTTATCACTCGATCTATGTATGTGTAACAACTGTTTATCACTCGATCTATGCATGTGTAACAACTGTTTATCACTCGACCCATGTATGTGTAACAACTGTTTATCACTCGATCTATGCATGTGTAACAACTGTTTATCACTCGATCTATATGTGTAACAACTGTTTATCACTCGATCTATGCATGTGTAACAACTGTTTATCACTCGATCTATGCATGTGTAACAACTGTTTATCACTCGATCCATGCATATGTAACAACTGTTTATCACTCGATCTATGTATGTGTAACAACTGTTTATCACTCGATCTATGTATGTGTAACAACTGTTTATCACTCGATCCATGCATGTGTAACAACTGTTTATCACTCGACCCATGTATGTGTTACAACTGTTTATCACTCGATCTATGCATGTGTAACAACTGTTTATCTATGTATGTGTAACAACTGTTTATCACTCGATCTATGTATGTGTAACAACTGTTTATCTCTCGATCCATGTATGTGTAACAACTGTTTATCACTCGATCCATGTATGTGTAACAACTGTTTATCACTCGATCTATGCATGTGTAACAACTGTTTATCACTCGATCTATGCATGTGTAACAACTGTTTATCACTCGATCTATGTATGTGTAACAACTGTTTATCACTCGATCTATGCATGTGTAACAACTGTTTATCTCTCGACCCATGTATGTGTAAAAAATGTTTATCATTCGATCCATGTATGTGTAAAACTGTTTATCACTCGACCCATGCATGTGTAACAACTGTTTATCCGCACTTCTGAAAATCTTAGCTGCACATTTACGTCGAAGGTGCGTTTCTCACGTAATCAATTTGTTCTGAAACAAACACTTTTTATGCTGTACCTGCTTACGTATCTCATTAGATGTAATCAGAGTTTATTAAGACTATGCAACCTTTTACATGTGATATACTTTATCGTGCTTACATATCTTAAGAATGTAATATAGGTATATATCCTATATAACAATTACTTGTTATGTGCCTGCTTAAATATCTTTATAATGGTAATAACAGATTGAAAGTATATAAACAACCTTTAATATGTGATATATACATATATAGTCACTCCAACATACCTTGACTGTCAGTGATTGTGAACAATACACTTTGGGTTGAGAATGCGGGTGATATGAGTGTTATATTGGCCATTATCACAACATTACGACATTCTGTATGAGGGCTCTGCCCCTAGCTACAGCACCATGTCCCAAGTTACCGTTACCCAAGGAAATATTGTCTAAACCAATTTTTTATTGCCTAATTGCTCAGATTAAAAATGTAAAAATTACCTAAAAATCGCCAATTTGCTTGCTTAAAAAGTAAAGAGTGATTTTTGCAAGCTGCTTGCGAAGTATTTTTCGAACCATTAATAATACTAATAATAAATAATAATATTGATTATTATTATTCATTAATAAGACACTGATGAGAGATATGGGCGAATATGAGGGGCGAACGAGTGTAGTCATTGTTACTAACTAAGGTCGACCATCCCTTAGAAAGAGCTATTTATGAATATCCCATTAGCCAGGGTACCTAAGGGATCTACAGCTTCACGTTGAAAACGAACCACGCAGTATATCAGCTATTTGACAAGCCTTATACACACTTCTCTTACCTATTCAACATCCACCCAACATGGATACCCCATACTTCTCTAAAAGTATAGGTGTCGATGGAAACCATTGAGTGGACGCCGAGTATGTATTAAGAGGACAAGTATAAAACCTACCGCCTACAATATCCACAACACTTTGTCACCAAGTAGCTGGGTTACAGCACTGCGTCACTAGGCCGACAATAATGATAACAATTAAAACACCTCTCGAGAGAATAATTGATGCAACTTTTGATTAAAATAATGTTTTCAAATAATCAGATACGAGTGTTATGCACGTAAACAGGATCTAGTTGGAAGTCACGCGCGATGCCAAGCGGAGGCACGACTTGTAAATTACCTGGAATTCCCGGCGCTCAAGACAATCGTCAGTAAACAATGCTAAGTGTTCATTACAGGTGTCATGTCTACCCAATGAATTTCCTCAACAAAAATAATTATTTTTAATTTTGATTTTTATCACTGTAAACCCGCCAGGCTTTGCTGTTGTTTAGTCTGATATTAATAAATAGTAGGGATAGTGGCTGATTTTCTTTTTTATCTTAATATTTAAATTCCAAAAACGATGTACTCACTCATCACGAAATATACGAAACTACTGGATAGATATTGATGAAATTTTGAGAGAAGTTGTATCAAAGAGCACCACTAACAACGGAGATCTTAAAACGTCATTCCTAAGGGGTAAAAACAACCCCTCAACGTTTCTTGTTTTCCATATGAGTAGCACTGACAATAATTCAAATTAACAATATATAACTCACAGCTGGTAAAGTAAAAAATAAATGTAACGTAAAACCTTGGCTTATTTGGTTTTCATTGTGAAAAGTGTACAGTAATGTCTACTAAATCTGATATCAATGCAACTATTAATTCTTTTAAGTAAGAGTTATACAAGTTTATAGACAGTAAAACTTTGTGATCTAGGAGAACGGCAGCAGGCTGAGTATAATATTGATGTGATTTTATTATAGAGAAATACATAGGGAAGGGTAAGCAAGCATATCGAATTTTTGTGAAGGATATGTTAAGTTTTGTTAAGTAGGTAAGGTTTTTATGGGTTGAAAATCACATTTTCCGTAAAACCAATTGCACATTCATATTCAGCGTAAAAATTACGTTAAAAAAGGAAAAATTTCTCAAAATGAACGATTTTTAAAATTTTTATTTATTTTTTTTTTTTTTTTTATTATTTTTGGTAGAAAACGATTTTCCCAATTTTACGGGAAAACGCGTTTTCATCACGGTGAAACGATCTTCTGTAATAATCTAACACAAATTTAAACACTTCGAAGTGGGTTTTTTTTAGTAACTGCATCCTAATTACCGGCTAACACAGTCTAATTATGGCTTACAAAATAGATGCAGATGACCTCGGATTATCAATTTTACGTCCACAGTATTCTGAGGTTTTATAACAGTGGAGGAGAGAAACGAAAGGCCGGCGGTCACAGGGGTCTAACATGCGTTGGTCACGAGTTCTATTCCCACCAAGGGCACCTTGAGATTGGTGTTTGTTACTCTCCGTTAATTAAATAAGGGAAGAATGTTACATCTTGTCAACATCTTAGGTCTTGATTGATATAATGACCATTCGGCCCATCGCTCCCTTAGTCACTTATTTGCTTAATTAAATTAATTACGCGTCTGAGGTTAACCTTAATGTAATTTTCACATCTATAATTAATTAGGAAGAAAATTTAACGAGCGTAATATCTGATTGCTATCCAACTTTATCTTAGGAGTGGTCATGGTTCTGTTTCAGTCAAATTAGTTTTGGTAAATATCAGCTGATAACCACCGCTGTTAGTTCGTAATTGACTCAATAACACACTCTTTACACACTCATTCGTAGTTTATATTTTACTGTCCAAGCATAAATAAAATAACTAGTAAATGTTCGAAATTAAATACACTGTTAATATAGTAAATATATAATCAATAAGAAAGCCACCATCAAAAGCTCTATTTCTCAGAAGTTGGACACACACAAAATAATGATTATAATTTATTGAAGTAAAAAGTAAATCTTTGGTCATTTAGAATTAAATGAAAGCACAAACCGTTCTATAAAAATGCGTTCACGCCTAAAAACAGAGCCATTACGAACCTACAACTTCATAAAAATTATAATTTCTATATTATAAAATTACGTTGATTATCTAGAGGCAAAAAATCTGTTTACCTTGGGTAATTCCAATTCTGGTTTAGAATATCATTTTAAAACAGTACGAAAATACAGCATAATTTATAATTGTCAGTATTGGTACGCTTGTTTTTTTTAACATATGTATTTTTTACTATGTAGGTGTATCTATATTATCTTTGAGGTCTTTGCACTAGGTTACTTAGATTTCTAGCCGATTTTATATAACATACTAATAGAATTATTTAGATTCAATTAGTATGTTCATTGATTTAGTTTCTTGAGTAACAAATAATAACACACGTTTCATATGGGCCATAACTTTTTGTAATTTCAAAAATGAGGTTCAGAGTAAATAATTATAATCCAAATATTATAAATTTCAGCAGAAACAAGTAACCTACATAATATACTTAGTACTTTGTCTAGCAGTAGTTATTGGGGCCTGTGCAGCACACAACAATTACATACGACAGTAAATTGGTTCCATTTAAGTAATTAACTATTTCCTATTATAAACTGGAAGCAGTACGACAACATTATATTTTTAAATCAATCTTAGCTATATACATTAACAGATTTAACCACTTAAAACTGTCTTGTATAGCTACCTCTTCCAAATCGTGCCTGTGTTGAAACATATTTCAACTAAACAGTGTTCAAACTGCTCTTATACTCACCTCTGTGTCAACTAGTAAAAGACCTCTAAATAGCAGTGTGTAAACCTCGTTGGCGATTCAATAGCAGAACTCAACCGTGTACCATGTGATACTAACACCGCACGACACAGTTTGGTCACTGGTTTAACAACTGCGTCGGTTGTGGGAATGGCAAACTGTTATCTACGGGTTATCTCATACTCAAAAGAAAGCATTATTCCTTAATGCAATGGTCGCTGCAATTTTGCAGCGCGAACAAAAAACTATTTTTATATCGGAGAATTTGTAACGGTGTTACTCACAACATGTCATTCATTACTGTGATAATGGTATCTCGCCCATCTACACACTTACGGTAGTAATGATCCTCCCACCCATCTCCACACTTACGGCAGTAATAGCTCTCCCACCCACTATACATTTACAGTGGTGATGGCACTCCCACCCATCCTTACACTTATGACAGTAATGGCTCTCTCACCCAGCATACATTTACAGTAGTAATAGCTCTCCCACCCACCCATACGCTTATATAGGTAATGGTCCTCCCACCCAACATACATTTACAGTGGTGATGGCTCTCCCACCCACCATACATTTATGGTAGTAATAGCTCTCCCACCCACCCATAATGAAATGAAAAACGTCTTTATTCATATTCAAGAGGTGAAGTTAGGGTTGCATACGCTTTTATAGGTAATGGTCTTCCCACCCAACATACATTTATAGTGGTAATGACACTCCCATCCATCCTTACACTTTCAGTGGTGATGCCCACACCCATCCTTAGACTTATGATAGTACTGGCTCTCCCACCCACCCTTACACTTACGGTAATGGCACTTCCACCTATCCTTACACTTTACGGTAGTAATTGCTCTCTCACCCACCATTCAGTTACAGTGGAAAAGGCACTCCCACACATCCTTACACTTAGAGTGGTGATGTCCCCCACTCATCCTTACACTTACAGTGATGATGCCTCCTCCCATCCTTACACTTACAGTAATAATGGCTCTCCCACCAACCATACATTTACAGTGGTGATGGCACTCTCACCCATCCACACATTTAACGGTAGTAATGGCTCTCCCACCCACCCTTAAATGTACAGTGGTGATGCCTCTCTCACCCATTCTTACACTTACTGTAGTAATTGCCCACCCACCCACCATACACTTAAGGTAATTGCTCTCCCACCCACCATACATTTACAGTGGTGATGGCCCTCCCACAAACCTCTCCGTACACTTACAGTGGCAAATCTGACCAATATTAACAAAACCTTTTGAAGTACACTTAATTTAATAACAAATATTCGAGTTAGGCGACATAATTAAGTCACCTTCCAAGCATAGGAATATATGATAAGAAATAAAGGTAGGAGAATACAAGTTACTGTTTAAAGATCGTTTATTTTGAACGTTGGGAGATTTAGTTTTAAAACACATTTTCGCAGTTTTTAGGGTTTTTATTGTTATATATAAACCTAATATATAAAAATATAACGCAAGAACTGATGCAAATATCTAACTGCGTCGTAATCGTCAACAAAATAAACGCGCGAGTGATTGTAAAGTAGCATAAGAAATGACCTCAGCTCTACTACTATCAGCGGCAGAAGAAACTCACGGACTCCAGTAAAAAATACGATTCAGAATGAAAAAGTGTGACGTAATGAATAAATCAGCGTGACGTAGATGCCTCCGCGCGATGGTTTTTACGCCCATTAAATAGATTTAACACGGTTTTAGAGGCTTTACGAAATCATAAACATCAAAAATCAATAATTAGGCCTTCATTGAATATCTAAGCTTTTAATGAAATCGTTGTGGCATTTTCAATAATCATTATTGAAAATGAAATAAACATAGTCATTTAACATCATTACAAAGGTAAAATTACAACTTATTCACTTACTATTTAACACATTTTCGATTGAAATAAAAATTACTATCATTAGGTTTAGTATTTTGTTTTTCTTGTAGTTTCCTCTAGACCGCGTTTAACCATTGATAGCAAACCAAAAGTGGCCTTACTGATGAATGAATCGGTACTCAACTGAGGGAGTTCTATAGTGTGATGTTAGTATAATTGGACCGGACAGTAAGCGACCTGCGTGTTATATTTAGCCTATAGAGTTTTCAGCAACGGAAGGGAAACGTTTCATCGCTGAGCTGTCCTACTTCACGGACATGACTAACCGCCATCTTCAAGAGTTCACCTTCCGCAACAGTGTTTATTTAACAAAAATAACTATTATGAACTGTACAATTTTGTTTAGTTGCTATTTATTGTGCACGTTACTATTCATTGAGGTATTGTTATTTGAATACTAAATAATGATTTGATTTAATTTTTTAAGCTTGATTCGTTAGTGTTTATAAAACAAACGAAGGGTCACTTCTTTTGATGTTATAGAGGGCGGGGCTTGTTATTCTGCTGCAAGCTTGCGGCCTAGTGGCCTTGACAATTTCGAAATGTTATTACACAGTGGAGAAAGAGTAGTTCTCTATCTCATTTCCACCACTCAATTCACTACTTTCACATCTGTATCTTTAGTAGGCCACTTTCTAAGCGGCTCATCTATAGGCATAATTTCCATTCCCTTACCTCTTTTATCACTGTTTAAAATTTATGTTATTCTGCTTTGACGAATTTTGTTTGAAAAATAACTGTAAGTTTCAATTAACAACATTTAAAGAAGCTCGTATATTGCTGAGCAGGTAAGCAATTAACGTCTCAAATGGTGGTAAAAGGACGCAAAAGACAGTAATCAGATGTTGTAGGGATAATTAGAAGAAAAATGTATGTTGTACATATTATAATCAAGTTTGTAACAATGACTACATGCGCTCATCTACTCTCATTCCAAATTCATACTCACCCATACTTGTATAATCAGCGTTTTAGAAATAAATAAATAAAAACAATACACGTTAAATTTAAAAGTAACAAAACGCATTAATTTTGATTAAGCTTAAATATATTAAGTATTTTAATATTGATGAACATGTTAAAATAATAAATAGACGTATATCTTATTCTCATTTTTTGGTTGGGCTGCTTATTTTTATAAAAATTTACTTATGCAGATTTTTGCCCACCTCATCAAAAATTAGAAATAGTATCACTATCATATAAGTTTTAACGCATTAAGTATCAAATGAAACGGAATTAATTTGAAAACAAAATTCAAGATGTTTCTAGTTTAGTATATTTAAGATTTTATTTAATTCTTTAACGTTTTAAGTTTCGCTATTTTTTAAAGATATTTCCTTTTATATTATTATTTTTATAATTTTCTCAGCTTGTAGATCACGGTCAAGCCAATAGAACAGTTAATAAAACAAAAACCAATATTTAAAAAAAACTATTTACTGAAATAATTATCACTTATGTTTCAAAATGGCGGCCATACTAATTTTTATAATCTTGATAACGCAAAATCCTTAAATTTTTATAGTAAATACACATGAGGTTCAATCCCAGCTTCATGTGCTAAAGGTTCTCAGTTCGATCCCAATCAGAGTCAATACATTTTGAGAAGGATCAGCTGATAATCACAGCTGTCATTTGTCATTGGGCTTTTAATTAATGACATTTCTAAGGATAAGTGGGTCTTAGTTGTAACATGACTACATTCGCTCATACATCATCAATGATTCGAATCATATTCCCCATATCTTGACGATCGGTGTCTTACGAATAAGTAAGTAAGTAAGTAAGTAACAAAACATGGAAAAAGTTGTAAACATTTTAAGAACACGTTTTTTGTTCTAAGATAAATAATAACAGAGGAATTAACATTTTTCTAAATAATCCTCCATAACAGATGAAATGTAAACAAGAACTAAAGTTTACATGAAGACAATTACAATAGGTTGAATATTCCATAAGTTATAGGTCGTTAAACAATAATCAGCTGATTTAATAATATAATCAGCTGATTATGATTTTAACATGATCTCGTACAGTTGATATTAACTTTATTAGTGGGTTAAATGTAAATAAAAGATTGTGCTCAGGAAAAGTTTAATTTATGCATTATTAATACAATAGCAGAACAACAAAATTGGCCTTAAAATGTTTATGAACACCTTTTCCATGTTTTGTTACTATTGTCTATTTACTATAAATTTAAGTGTTTTAGATTATTAAGATAATAACACTTAGTATGACCGCCATATTGAAACCGGAATTGAAAGTTATTTCACTTTTTTTTAATATTGATCTTTGTTATACTAACAGGTGTGTGAAGTGTTAAGTTAGTACATTTATCGAATTCAAAGATGCATATTTTTTTTGTAAAAATCACGAACAGACATACTGACAACTAATCAAGATAGGACTATGTTTTATTGGACATATCTTGTATATTTATTTTTACTTGAAAAATCAGCTGGTGGATTTTGATCTTGTAAATACGGACCCCCATGTATTTTAATTTAATATAACCTAAAAACTGATAGTTTTAGAGAAGGTTGGACTTATGAAGTTGATACAAATTTAAATCAGTGATGATTTTTAATTGTGTAATTGAATTTAAATGGATTATTTTAGTTCCATAAATCTATAGATTCTAAGCATGAACGTGTTTGCATGAATTCAATATAGATTGCTATTTGCATGTTTAAACGAGAAAATCTTGTTAAAACACACTTTTGGACATAATGAGACAATATATTTGTGTATTAATACAAAATATAAATATATATTATGATTTATAAACTTGCAACTAAATCTCACTTAATATGTAATCATTTCCACATTTAAAATTTACTTTTGTGCCAACTGACTTTTTATATAAATAATTGTCAAGAAAATGTGATTTGATATTATATGAAGAACATATGCGTAATAGTGAAATAGGAAACTATGAGAAAGGTTTCCGGTGATCATATTTGGCTTTACTAGGTAATAAAAATGCTCAATAAATTGGAACTGACATTCAAATAGACAATACCTCAATGCTATTTTAGTTTAAAAAGCTACACATCACTTAGTTTTTAAAAAAATGTTATATTTCGGCTTACAATCTAAAGCCATTCTCAAACATTTGACAACAAAATTCAAGATGTTTCTAGTTTAGTATATTTAAGATTTTATTTAATTCTTTAACTTAAATAAAAATGTTGTCAAATGTTTGAGAATGGCTTTAGATTGTAAGCCGAAATATAACATGTTTTTAAAAAACTAAGTGATGTGTAGCTTTTTAAACTAAAATAGTAATGAACACCATCACGAAAAATACATACCGTCAAGAATTGATGCCACAATGCTCTGTGTCTCCAACAAAACAACCCCGTCATATAAAACATTAATCTGTGGTAAGCAATTTGGTTGACATTTTTGACATTATTTACCTAATGTCGTATTTAGTTAACTGGCCGTTTCCAAAAGTAATGCAATGTTTTTCGTATTTTCATAATATTATCTATACTGATTATGGTTAATACATACATCTTTATTCGGTTGTATTATGAATAAAATGTTATGAAAATCTTATTTCTTAATATAGTCGTGTATAATCCAAAATCGATTTTTATGTGACCTAGACGCAAGATATATTTTTTCTTTTTTTAATTTTTACTTATTTTTTATTGTTTTTATAATATTTTATTTTAGTATTATTTTATTATACTCACTCATCAGGAAATATTTGTAACCACTGAATGTATAAAAATTAAATATTAGACAAATTAGCCTTTATATCATAGAGACCCATTAAGAAAGGGTTTATAGAAATTCTATTCCTAAAGGGATAGAAACTAACCCTCAACGTTTCATTTTGCATAAGAATAACACTGCCATATTATATAGTATGCAGAGGGTCGTGGGTTCACATACCGGGAGGACCACTTAGAAATTTGTTTGAGGGATTTGGACCCTTGTCCCTTCACAACGTATATATACAAAGTAAAAAATCCTCTGGACTAGATAAAATTAATAAATAGTTCCAAAGAATTGTCACAAACTTTCCCCATATTAAACACTAAAAAAAATCAAAACTTTGAAAATTACCAGTTTGATTCTAAAATATATATTTTCCTATAACTCAAAAACTAGTCAAGTTAGAGACTTGCGGTTTTTACTAAAATATTTTAAATTGTAATTTACATATTTCCTGAAAATTTAATCAAAATCTTTACAGCCATTTTTAAGGAAGTTCCATTTTTTGTGTTTTCTGCCCATAAAAATAATAAAAATAACATTTCAGAAACGTTAAAAAAATCGTCTGGAGATATTGGTTAAATACACCTACATACCAAATTTCATAAAAATGTATCCATCCGTTTGGCTTCTAGTGAAGTGCACAAACACAGGTGGGGGGGTCTAAAATGGATTTTTATAACAACTTGTAAAAAAAATTTTTTTTACGATCATAATACTTTGTGCTAACGAATATGGGAGAGAGAAAAAATTAAAAATCGATATAAATTTTTTAATTTATATCTAACAGCTGATAAAAAATGCACAAACATGACACAAAAGCTTGGTTAATATATGGTTTTAATTTTAAGATGTTTAATGCAATTTCTACAAACTCTGACATGATTTCACTACTTTGCATCCCCCTCAAGTAGACTAATAGGGTTTCTAGACTATAAAACATTGTTATCCAGGGGAACGGCAGCAGGATGAGCTGTTATACTGATGTGATTGTTCAGAGGTAACTGCAGAGAGAAGTGTAAGCAAGCGGTTGCTGACTGAATTGAGTAAGGCGATCCACAAACTTGACTCACGACTTACTTGTCATCTCATGACATTGAGACACGAGCTTTTTCCCCGCCTTCCGCAATCAGCTGATGTAGTAATCAGCTGTAAATGACTAAGCGTCAACCTGATTACTTTTTTTGAAGTTATACTTCTTTGCGCCCGTTAGACACTTTGGGATGGGATGTTGGTCGAGAAACCGCGTCACGCTGAAAAGTAAGAACAAATTTTTAAGAACTATCGATTAATCGATTGTTAATCGAAGAAATTTAATCGAAGAAATTACTGATAATGATAATATAGGTGTATAATATAATAATGAAGTCACGTATAATATATTGAAGATAAATATATTGAATAATATTGAAAAATTTCTTATATTTCATTTATATATCCTGTCTGTTTGTGTGCGTGAATGGGTGTATGAGAATGGCCAAAGAAGTATAACTTCCACCGTGTGGTCCGACGCACACCCAATTTTTTTTCACTAGTGAGTACAGCTTAACGGGAGGCTGAACAAAATACTATGCTAAGGGTTAATTTACCTATCATGGAGATTTAATTATATATAATTCATTAGTAAGACGCCTATCGTAAAGATATGATCGAATATTAGAGGGAGAATGAGTGTGATGCGTGTATATGAACAAGTGTAGTCATTGTTACTAACTAATGTCGACTGTTCCTTATAAAGAGACGTTAATAGTCAAGACAACTAAGGGACTTACACTCTACATATTTACGTCGAATCCGAACCACATAGTATTGGTCTGATTTTCAGCTAACTGACAAGCCTGACACACAGTTCTCTTCCCTTTACAACATCTGAATTTGACTACCTCCCAACATGGACACCCCAAAATTTTCTAGCAGTTTCCACGTCGATGGCAAGCCTTGAGCGGACGCCATGTCAGTATTAAGAGAAGTGAGCTTAGAACCTACCTAAAATAATAATGATAATAAACGGTTTATTGAACATAAATTAAAAAAGGAGCTCGTAAAGTTAATCAAACAAAGCAGGTTGGTGAACAGCGTATCAAATTGTCGTAAAAGAACAATAAAAAGGTGTATTGTACAGATTATACAATTTATATATATTATTTATACAACAAATGTTAAATGGGGAACAGTTCCTCGTTTTGGTAAGGTTTAACATGATGTAGCTAACATTTTTCGAAACGGTAACCTTTTATTCATTCAATGAGCTATTTTTTAAACTATAATCATTTTCCTCATACAGAAACAATCAGGCTGTGAAGTTATTAGCGGTTTTCTACAATTATATACGTTACAATTTTCTAAATCCATTGCTCGAGAGAATTGCCTTTTATTGATTTTAAGGTGGAAATAACAACTATTTACAACAAAATTTGTATAAAGTTCATAAGGGTGAGCGAAAAGTGAACCTGTCAAACTTATATATTGCTACTGGTAAAAATAAGTTCTATTTTTTAGGATATTACGCTCGACCATAAAATAGTGAACGCTTTTGAATTTTACATACACCTTTGTTTTCAATGTGAAAAGGCAATGTTTTTAGACATGTCGCATGACTATTTTCCCATAAAGAATTCGGAACTTGACCCCTATGTCTTAGACCTCAGCTTACTACCAATGTTCCACAGTTTTCCACTTCTAAATTTATAGCATCTATCTATGTAATGAGTAACATTTAAAAAAGCTCTAAATGTAAATTGTAGCGAAATAGTGGGGGAAGGGACTTTATTACCACCCTGTGTATAAAACCAAATGATATCCTTTGGAAAAGTTTCTAATTAACATATTACGTGCTTCTAGACATAACAAGCAAGTGACAACATTACACAAAGGAAATGTTCAAAGATTCACTTGTTTTTTAAATGATATAGCTTACTGCCAGAACCAAAAATATGGCATTGATTAGTTAGAAAACGAACCTCAGACGCTCCAAGATGAATCAGAACTATTGTGAAGTACATTGCCAAACAGGGTCATGGATGACGTATTTTGTAGACTATTTCCCAGAAATAGAGATGTGAGTAACGATAGTGTGAAAAGATTCACACAAAACTGCAATCTGTATCTACCAAGGTTATAAGCTATAAATACGGTACGGCGTAGTATTGTTTGACGAGCGAAATGTCTGTGTTTTTAGTGATAAGATAAATTTATTTGATTATTTATTTAAGTAAAAATTTCGAAATTTTTTCAGTTTTCTACCCAAAACAATGTTACCACAGAAATAGCTTTGTTAAATGACACCGAAAAGTACTTTTAAAATAAGGCCTTCACCGATCATTAAAACTGCGTAGTTAAAGTCTTTGGAGAAATAGTTATTCTTTTTAAATGACAGTTTTCCTCAAATTAAATTGAGTTAGTGCGGACTTTGAAAATCATATTTCTGCGTTTAAAAGCTTCAGAATTATTAGTTGTTTTGTTTATTTCTTTCAGAATAATATTCTTTTAATTTCTTATAGTAAATTGTTCATTAACACAGTACGTGTATAGGTGGGCGGGTGGGTCACTATCATTGCGCTAGCATGGTGTAGGTGGGTATGTCAATGCCACTTTACGCGTATGAGTGGGTGTATGGGGTAGGCGGGTGGGTAACTACATTATACGTATATGGGAGAGTCAACATCACTGTACCTATATGGGATAGGTGAGTGTGTCAATACCACTGTACTTGGATGGGTGGGTCAACACCACTGTACGTGTATGGGTAGATCAACACCACTGTACGTTTTTGGGTGGGTCAGTACCACTGTACGTGTATGGGTGGGTCAGCACCACTGTAGTGTATGGGTGGATCTACATCACTGTACGTTTATATAGACGGGTCAGTACCACTGTACGTGTATGGGTGGGTCAACACCACTGTAAGTGTATAGACGGGTCAGTGCCACTGTACATGTATGGGTGGGTCAACAAAACTGTACGTGTATGGATGGGTCAGTACCACTGTACGTGTATAGGTGGGTCAGTACTACTGTATATGTATGGGTGGGTTAACACCACTGTACGTGTATGGATGGGTCAGTACCACTGTACGTGTATAGGTGGGTCAGTACTACTGTATTATGTATGGGTGGGTTAACACCACTGTACATGTATGGGTGGGTCAACACCACTGTATGTGTATGGGTGGGTCAGTACCACTGTACGTGTATAGGTGGGTCAACACCAATGTACGTGTATGGGTGGGTCAGTACCACTGTACGTGTATAGGTGGGTCAGTACTAATGTACGTGTATGGGTGGGTTAACACCACTGTACGTGTATGGGTGGGTCAGTACCACTGTACGTGTATAGGTGGGTCAACACCACTGTACGTGTATGAGTGGGTCAGTACTACTGTATATGTATGGGTGGGTTAACACCACTGTACGTGTATGGGTGGGTCAACACCACTGTATGTGTATGGGTGGGTCAGTACCACTGTACGTGTATAGGTGGGTCAACACCACTGAACGTGTATGGGTGGGTCAGTACTGTTGCGCGAGTACGGGTACCCACCCGTATTAAATAGTCGAGAAAAATCATACTTTAGAGTGTAAAATATGTTTTTTTGTAGTTATAATCATTTCAAATGTATATCTTTGTATATTATAACAGTTTAGTGTGTTGCATTGTACAAATATATAAATATTAATTTTATCACATAATAGTAGAGTACTCGTCCATCGTACGGGTTTATGTTGTGCTTATTGTATTTTGAATTCAGTAATACAGTCTTGGATGAAATCAGTTAACTCTAAGTTGTTTAAATGATTTTTAATATGATTGTGTTTTATATAAAAGAAGGTTTTACAAACCAGACATATAAACAATATTTACAGCTTTGTCTCCATTTGAGGAAATGTGCAGGTTCCTTCCGCTTGAAACACGTGAGCGCAACAGTGCGTTGTGGTTAGGTTTGCTACGGTATTTACTTCAGAACTATGTAAGTTGTTTGTTTATTCCAACAGCTGATTATTGAAGCTATTATAGACAATTAATTGTCAAATTTGTATTGCTATAGGCCTATCATTGATACTTCTTAGAGCCCCTGAGGTGGTTCCCTGATGGAATTTCAAAATAAAGATAGGTCTATGTGTTGAATATCCATGCAAAACTTCGCCTGAATGGGTCCAGTAGTGTTTGCGTGATTTAGTAACACACGAACGCACGCGCGCTCGCGCGCGCACACACACACACACACACACACACACACACACACACACACACACACCATTAGATATTTGTATAATAGTAAGATAATAGTAATTAGATGTGCACTTTTATTTTTTTGTTTTCTCAATTATTGTAGAATGCTACAGAGAACTGAGTTGAGTGCGTGTTGTTATACATTGTGTAAAAGTAAATAAATTAATTTGAATCTTTTTTATCAGCGTATTAAAACGGTATTTTTATATTTACTGCAATTGTGCAGCATATTTTAATCGAATCACGATCGGAATTGTTTGTATTATAAATTGTATATTAAATATTAAATGACCATTTAAGGTATGAAATTGTAACATCGAAATTGACGACACTTACATTCAATTGTTGCTCGTGTTGTTGCGTTTGTATACTTTATTCAATTAGAATTGTTAAATTTTGCTTCTTTTCCCCTAGTCATTTTTTGTTTTACACTCAATATTTCGTTGATAGGCTATAATTTAATAGGTCTAATGATTTTTTTTCACGGGTATGGTAATTAATAATGATGACTATTTAACGACTTAGCATATTATTAAATTCAATGTAGGCTCCTTAAAATTAAAAAAATGTACAGTATCACATGAAATCAGAAACTATTTTTAATACAGCTAGACTACATACTAATTTATTATAAATTTATTTATGTTATTTAATTCAAATTTTACCACAATCACTTGTATTTAATGTGATTGTAAACTCTGGCAATGATTTTTTATATATTTTATTAAACTACTGTATTAGCCAAATATAACCGTAACAACTGATTTTTATTTATTTTTTTTTTTATTATTTTTTACTATATATTAGCTTGGTTAGTACCTACTCTAAACTATATTTTCAAAATTATAATAAAAAATACCAAAAGTTTCATAATGAGTTGTATACGTAGAAAAGTCAAATTAGCCACTTTAGGTAGTCATACCACCATAACTTTTTTTTTATTTTTCCTCCATTAAATTTACTACTTATGAGAAGATTAACACTTTTACTAAAGATAATTTCAAAAATAAACTGTAATAAAACATCCTGAACAATGACGAGAAAAGTTTACTTTTACACTCTGACATTGTATTTTATTGGTTCCTCCAGAACTACCAAAACTCCGGGAACGATGTTTTAATCACTATTTTATTAATTAAAACAGTAAGAGGTGACCTTTGGTTTTAATGATACTATTTTTCATATTACCTACAGCCGGAAGTGTCTTCAACAAGAATACTGCATTGTCCTTGACTTACTCGTCTTCCTCAACTCGCCCAATATGAATGTAATAACAATTTAATTACTGAGTCCAATTAAATATTGCTTCAGTATTGTTCTTTAGTACTTTACAGCTGTAACGGCTGGTTTCGGACTTTTATTCCTTGCTTGAAAGCATTTAGATAACTGGAGTATTTCTTGATTTTCAATCTAAATTAATAGATTAACTCTTGACAACAATTTGAATAGTGTCTCTTATGTTGACAATGCACCAATACTACGTGGTTCGGATTCCACGTAAAAATATAGGTCCCTTATTTGACCTGTTTATTGGACTATTAATAAGCGGCTCTTTCTAAGGAACAGTCGACCTTAGTTAGTAACAATGACTACACTTGCTCATCTTCACTCATCACAGTCGTTCACCTCTCATGTTCCCCCATATCTCTACTATTGGTGTTTTACTTATGTAAATTGATCATATCTTTTAAAGATTAAGCTCATTTTGTAAAATCAAAACCCTTAAATGTGTTTACCCTGCAGATATTGAATCTTAGATACAAAGTGGAACTTCTATTTATGGTTCAAATGACAAAAATACAGTATAAATCTGACATTAAAATACAAAAACATAATAATACTAAACATTAATATTCCTCAAAATCATTAAAATAGCGTGTAAAAATCAATATATTCATCAGATTATAACATAGTATATAGTGTGACATTTATATTTATGAAAGCATCCTTTTAATTAGGTGATCTGTAATGACAATGGAAATGTAAGAATACGCGATCTTAACAAAAACGACTACTCAACTTACTTTAATCTTATATAATTATACAAGTAAAGTCCGATGTACACTGAAAGAAGATTTTATGAAGAATTACTTAAACACATAATATAACAGTTACCAGAAGTCAAACAACAGTTAATCAATAAGGCACTGTACTCTTGGAAGGATATCGTAATGATTTTTACCTAATCTGTGAATAAAAAATAAAAAGTCTTTGTACTTATAGAGTACTAGCTGTACCCGCCTGCTTCGCCGGTCATTATATTGAGTTTTGATTGTATCATTGAAATGTGCAGCAACCTTTCAGTTTACACAGTATCCAATTTACAACAGCTGATGTTTTGTGTAGTTTACTACTGTACTCAATTATTGAAGTTATACTTCTTTGCGTCCGTTAGACACTTTGGGATGGGATGTTGGTCGAGAAACCGCGTCACGCTGAAAAGTAAGAACAAATTTTTAAGAACTATCGATTAATCGATTGTTAATCGAAGAAATTTAATCGAAGAAATTACTGATAATGATAATATAGGTGTATAATATAATAATGAAGTCACGTATAATATATTGAAGATAAATATATTGAATAATATTGAAAAATGTCTTATATTTCATTTATATATCCTGTCTGTTTGTGTGCGTGAGTGGGTGTATGAGAATGGCCAAAGAAGTATAACTTCAACCGTGTGGTCCGACGCACACCCAATTTTTTTTTTAATTTTGAAAGTTTTGCCTACCACAATTTTATTCTATTTGTTTTTATTTAACAGCTGTTAATCAAATAAATCAATCAATTAATATAGCTTCACAAGAAATCAAAACATAAAAATATAAACAGTATAATTTTGACATACTTATTTAAAACCCACAGCTGATATTCTTTTTATATTTAACTTATTATACCTTCATGCATCCTGCTATTTGATTAATATCGAAACTTTAGAAGTCCAAGGGATGGAGCCCTGAGGGATTAAAGAAACGGGAATAGGACAGAAACCTTCCCTGGGGTATATAGAACAACTTCCCCAAGTTTCATGGCGATCGGCTGGACGGTTTGGTAGCGCATAAGGATAGACAAACAAACATACATTGGATTTTATATATATAGACAATATACTTAAGTATATGAACAACTTTGAGTTTGTAAGCTTTGGGTGTTTAGTGTAATGGTAATGAATGTCCAACCAGTATTATGTATTCCAGCGATGATTAGATGGATTTAGAAACGGACACCTTATATCAAAACGTATGATATTATTTCTCTTTCTGATAGTTGTAATTATTTTCCTGTGCTGTCTTTTCCAGTATAAATCATAAAATAAATTTCATCCAGCTCAAAATAAATGTTACCAAAGAATTGGCATAAACTTTCCCCCGTTTTAAACACTACACACTTTGAAAATTACCAGTATGATTCCCAAATGTTTTTTGCCAACTAAAAAACAAAAAATAGTCAAGTTAGAGACATATGGTTTTTACTAAAATTTTTAAATTATAATTTGCATTTTTTTTCTCTGAAATTGTAATCAAAATTGTTAGAACTGTTTTTAAAAAAATCCATTTTCGTAAGTTTTTTGCCCATAAAAATTTTTAAAAACCAATAATTCAAAAAAGTGAAAAAATAGCCTGGAATATTGGCTAAATACACCTACATACATACCAAATTACATAAAAATTTTTCCATCCGTTTGGTCTCCAGTGAACTGCACATACACACAGATAGACACACATACATCAACAGACATCAAAAATTGTTTTTTTCGAAAAATCCTTTTTTTGGGCTCAGAAGACCCTAAAATGGATTTTCAGACCAACTTGTAAAAACATTTTTGTTTAACGATCACAATACTCTATGCTAACGCATATGGGAGAAAGTAAAAAAAAAAAAAAAACAAAAAAAAAACAAATTAGTTCTACTATTTAAACAGAAGTTTAGTACGATATTTCCCTCTTTTGTCCGTGCGATAGTTTCAGGATGTACAGTGGAACTGGGAAGATACAAGTGTGCTTTGTCAAGGGCATAGCACCTCGTCAGTTCTCACTGACTGTAATTGTTGCAGGAACAAAGCATGACTGGTGTTTATGGGAGAATTACATGATCTATTACTGCTTGAATATTCAACAGGGTATGAGCTGGGTTCTATAATTTAGATAATTGAAAACAAGTGCTCGCTTTTGTTGAATACCAATGTTTAAACCCAATTGACAGATCAAATGGCTTTAATTTAGAAATAATTACGGTGCAATGAAATAAACATCTATAATCTTTATTTTTATGTTCGTGAGTTTTTCGATAGCCACAGGGTGGCAGGGTTATCTTTGGACCCTTCCAAGGCTTTTGACCGAGTTGACCATCGCATAATGATCAGTAAACATAAAAAGTTTTGCCTCTTGACTCCCCCAGTATAACATTGTATTTAATAAGATCTTTATTTGGAAAACCACAAAAAGTACATGAAATCGCGGTTAGATGATATTGCGGAAAGTAAGGCCAAAGTTGGCATTCCTCAAGGGTCTATATTAGGTCCTTTTTTATTCATAATTATTTAATTAAACGATTTTCGTCTGGGCCCAACTGACAATTTTTACCTAACTATGTATGCAGATGATACTAGTTGTTTGAGTTTTGCAAGAGATTTTGTAAGTTTAAAGAATAAGGTTGTAAATATTTGGTGAGTGCGTTTTAATAAAATTAATTTTAAGACAAACAATGATAAGACAGCATTACTAATTTTGAATAGATGCAATAGTAATTGCATTGTTTTACTTTAGATGAAGAGGGGTTTAATTTGATTAATAATATTTATCTAAGTTCTTTGGACTTATTTAAATTGCAGCTTTTCCTGGATGTATATTATGTTAGGTCAAAAATTGTGTCTGGTATTTTTCTACTTAGACGACTGTCTACTCTGATGGATATTTTGGTGCAATATGCCCCTTTATGTCCTATGGATTGCTATAATGGAGAAGTGCATCAGCTTGTCACGTCATCAAAATGTTATACTGCTAAAGACAGTTTTAACAATTATTGTAGCTAAAGTTGACCCTTGAAAGACATGTAGAGACCTTTTCTAAAATACGACCTGTTAAAAATATACGCAATTTTTAAGTATACGAAATTATTACTTTGGTCGAAAATAATTCTAAGAATGTTAAGGCTGATTTCTCGGTTTATAATACAGTACGAGGTAGAATCAAGATTACAATAGAATAAAATAGAGTTACTAAAATATATTAAACAACTGGATGGCTCAAAATATAATCCTGCTCTGAAAATGTTGCTTACAAATCTTCCCTTACTGTCTCACACACTTCTATAATACTTGGTCAAGGTAAGATTTTTTAAATTTTTTGCATGGTTTGCTGCATCAACTATTTTCATTTACATTTTAATTACCATTTTATTTTCAATTTATTACTTTATTGAAATATTTAGATTTAATTCATGATTTGTTAAATTAAATTGATTGAGGCACTGTCAATGCATTGTTAAATGTTAATAAGACAGTAAATTCTTGATTTCTTAATTTTTGAGTTTGGGGCTATCTTAAACTCAAATGTTTAGTGAATTTCACATTGTTTTTATCATTTGTTTTACTCCTCTCACGTTTTGGCTCGTATTTAATATTTGATAATTTACCAAACACTCAATATCTCACAGTAAAAACTATTTTTTAATTATTTACGAATATAAAATTACTTTTAGCAAGTACATTACTCCTATTTCTAATTGTGTTTCACATAACCATCAATGTTCAGTTTTTCCAAAACAGATAACACGGTCAAAACAAAATGGAAAATTCAGTATAGTTGTGTGACAGTGAAATCTGGCCGTATTTCTGCTGGCACACAAGCACGACACTAATAAAATATTGTAGAGGGCCTTAACAAAGTCAAAAAATATATTCAAACCAACTATCTGATTTAAAATTAACCAACATATTTAAATAAATCATATCAAAAACATATTTCGAAAATAATACATTTATAAAACCGAATGATTACAATAGTACAAATCAAAAAATTAATCCATCTAAATTAAATTACATAAGTTTTAATTTAAGCCAAAATAAAGGTGAATTAAATTTCTATGAATATACCTTCATTCATATATTCTATGAATATATGATTGAGGTTTAACATGGACGGATCAAAAAATAAAATGTCATCTAAATTATCCTCAGGAATCCTGAAAACATGTCCAAATAATGCCAAACTTAGATACTGATGACGGCTCATTATGGACGTACCTATTCGCATTTATCATATAATGTGGTTTTCTGGAGTAACTGTTCAAATAATAATTTTTTTTAGAATATTCAGGCTACAACAAAAATGCAGTGCAGTTACATAAAAATCATGCTTATGAAATGAAGTGATCATATATGAAAGTTCAACAGAATTAAACCCCAGTACTTCAAGATCATTTGTTTTTATTTATGTTATTATAACTAAATAAGAATGTATTATACTGTTTAAAAAAATAACCATTAAAAAGTTTCAAATCTCTCTTCATAACAAATCCAAATTTTTAACAAAATCCAAAACACATTAATTAACAAATTAAATATGTTATATTGACATATTTAGAAGTTTTTCCACTCACCTTCAACATGTTATGGCGACGGACGATAAATAAACGCTAATTCTGCTATGCGCGCACAACAGACTAAACAAAAATGACCAGCGCTATCAGAATCAGATGAAAACGGATTTAGTTATCAAGGAGATGCGCGCGCACTTCACCGCTGACCGTGACCTTGGACAGGTGACTGATCAGCTTTGTGGCAGATTCCGCACCACTTTCATTAACAATTGGTTCCGTAAAATACCTTAACATGAGTGTGCGAGAACTTCATTGGCTGGTTATCCTTGACGGAACACAACAAATATATCCATTTATTCGGCATGGAAAATCCAACTTGTTCACTTTTTTAACATGAGCTAATAAGTGACCCCAACCCAATTTCAATTCTGAGGAGATGCATATGTGTGGTGAAATCTGTTCATAGCCTCGTCATTAGAAAGATATATTCTTCTCCTTTCGAAAATCTAGGCTACGCCTATAACCTTGCTAATCAGTATGTTTTGTTTTACTTAGAATTCTGACAAGTCACCTTATCCTGACAAGTCAGAAAATCCTTAATTCTGGAGTTTAGCCAGAAGAAGGGCGTGATTCACGCAGCCAAAAGCTTTAGAAAAATCAAACAAAGTTTAGACTGCACATTTTCTAAGATCCATGGCTCTACGAATGTCATCTCTGACACAAAAAAGAGCTGTTTCTGTACTATGGCTGGAACGAAACCCCGATTGATATTTATTTAGAATATTATTATTAATAAGTGGTTTTATTTGTAAAAACTGTTTCAAGGCATCTATAAATAGTGGGCAATATGCTAATAGGCCTGTAATGTTTGGCTTCTGATGGTACAGGTACTTTGTTTAATGTGAGAACAAGGACATAAGCTAGGAAAATTATTTGTGGCCAATGACTCATTGAATATAGCCGTAATGATAGGAAGAACGGTGAAGGGTATTTTTTTTAATCGTATTAATAGAAATGCCAACCATTCCTGTATCATTAATGGTCACTTTACGAAAAGCCCTGAGAGTATCAATTTCAGGACATGTTTGAAGATAATCTTTCGAAAAGCAAAGGTGGATTGGGTTGGTTAGAGAGTTCCTCTATATATGATTATACTGTGGTATCATACAGCATGTATGTTATTATAGACTGTAGTCTAACTGAGATGGCATATTTTCATAACAATACAAGCTAGTTAGCTGACCTAGCTAAAGAATGTTTAAGCATCCTATCTTTATTATTATTACTATAAATACCTTAGTGATTAAACGCAGTAGAAAATTTTATATTAAATAACACAGTTTTATAATTATTTTCTTGACTCACATAGAAGTATGGAATAATATTAATAACAAGCCATTATAACTAGTTTTAAACTTTACTTTTATTGATTTGCTATTTCATTCCTTCAGAAATAAGACAAATATTGGACCAAATAGTCAGCTAATTTCCGCCGTATTTCAGATTCTTGAAATCTTGAACCACTGAAAAGATTGCTAATGGAGGATAGTATATAATGTCTTAAATACCTTCCAACTTAAAAATTCAGTGATCCAAATATTAAACATTTCGTTTACTTCCTAAAAGTACAAGAAACGAGGTAAATTGTAGGAAAGTTCCGATTAAACAGAAAGTAGATGAATCTATTTGAAACATGTTGCAACTTGTTAAGGAAGATCTCAACTTCAGAAATATACCAATTGTAAAGTGCGGAAAAGAGACAATTACATAGTAAACAACAAGCAATGACAAGCAGTAAATAATTGGAATAAATGGAAAAATACATTACATATTTTAATAAAAATTAGTACCTAGGGACTTTTGAAAAAATGGCATACTATTCATCAAGTTATTTTCAATATGTGACTTTGGAATGTTAATTATTAAGTTGGCCAATTTAAAAGCTTTTATCGTTCTATTATATCTGAGTAGTCAATACGCAAAATGCGTTATTTCCAGTCTTACAAACTTATAGGAAAACACAAAAACGTCTAAAAAGTTGAGTTCCCATGTTAACCATTTTAAACTTTTACCAAAATATGTATTATTTATCTTTATAAAGATGTTTAATGTCATGATATTAGTTAATTAGATATTTAGTATTAAATTTGGAAATAACATGTTTTGAGTCTGCAAAGTGTTTTTAACAGGTTTTAGAACGGTAGCTAACCATTTTTTCTTTCATTCCTGTTGCAAAACCTGATACTGTAGTAAAATCAAAATAAAGTAGACTTAGTTAATAATATGTTGCTATTTATCAATAAAATATTACAAAACCCTAAAGGGATAAAAACCCAGTCATATTAAACAAAATTTTCATTATCTACCTTATAATATCTGATTCTTCATGATCTATTTCTAAATCAATGTCTTCTTGTGCATACTAATTATCTTGAACAAGACAGTTATCTTGGTTTTTAAAACAGTACTTGTAAAACTGAAGTTTTAAATTACTCTCCCATCCTTTCCAAAAATGAAGCAAAAGTAACCACTAAACATCTGTGATTTTAGCAGATTTTACAGCTCCTCCTTTTAAACTTCAGAGAATCTGTTCTTTTTCAGATTTTTCCCTTTTCTACAAAGGCCTCTTGAAGCACACACATCATTGTTGTAGGAAGGTTTTCTTACCTACAGTTGATTTCCAATTTTTTGAATGGAAAGTCACTAATTTTTTATAAATTTTATCCGACAACAGTTTCCAGTTAGATACCTTACAATCGGTTCTCAGGTGAACAACATTTGAGAACTTTTCAAAAACTTCAAGGTATTTCTCAGGATTTTCTGTAGTACTTTCAGACCTGAAGCTCTAGTTTCCGAAACACCCTGTCTGGTGGTATGTGACCAATGTAAGAGATCAATGTTATGCATTAGCAATGATAATAAAAGAAGTACAGTAAACAAGTAATTAAAACTTGGCCTCCAATGTTCGATACGCAACTTGGTGCGTGCATTAAAGTGCGTCTTGTAAAGTGTTTCTAAATTTGTGCCAGTATCTAAATTCTATAATGTTTGATTAATGATTTATAAAATAACTGTAATAATTTGTAATTGAATTAGTATAAGTAATATCATGATTTATAATTATTACCTATCTTGTTGTCTCCCCGAGGATGATTTGAAAGAAGAATGGATTGATCCTACTATATGTACTTTCTTATCAGATTGTCTTAGTTGTAATTAACGTGTGTTTGATATTTGAATAACTTATAAAATGATAAAGAAACATTATTTATTGTTTAAATATATATTGTCAAAATGTTTTATTTTGAATCCTGATTTTACGCTTATACTCTCGAGAAGTAGCAATTTAAAGATAAGTAAATTTGCAGATTTGAGTGTAAGCTAAGTATGCATTTAACAATAAACGGACATTCTGCTTGATATTTTGAATTCTTTGGGGGTACCTTTCTCACTATACGACCCAGGAAAAATCAAACGTTAAATTTACCTCAAGTTAACTAAAAAATATCTTTCTCAAATAACTTGATAATTGATAGTCTCCCACTGGTAGCACTAATGTGCCGTAGTCGTGATATGATTGGCCCGTTTCTCACTCAAATAAATAAAATTACACCGAATCAAATGGGTAAAACCCTTACATCAACAACCGGAAAGAATACAACAATTTCTCTTACATGAGAGGGAGCTTTGATAGCCAGTGTGAGAGCATATGAAAGATGGTTGCCACTGCAACCAATCTGAGAATAGACGTATCTTACTTATTCCAACATAGTATATAATTATGAAAAAAACTCACAATAAATCATAATTGTGTATAACAGTTTAATTTAAAAAGACATGATTAAGTTACATGTTACAAAAAAACTGGAAATGACGGGTACAGGTACTGTTCTTGGAGTCAGCCATGTTAAAATGATGGGATTTAATGTGTTCTGCAAACCAAAACATAACAGGTGCATATAACGCCTTTTGTAACTGCTAGTGCAATGGAAATAACGCATTTTGAAAATTGGACATATTTTCAACGCTGTTTTTCAGGGGTTTATAGCGTTTTTTAGCACTGGAAATTTTTCAATATTGGTAAGCTTTATTTTCATCTATTCAGGTATACCAATGACTCAGTTGGTATACCGGTACCTGAATGTTGTTATGACAAAAAGAAATAACTCGTTACGCATATGGGCCACTCATACATAGTTAATCTAAAAATTAAAAAAAATCTTTTATTATTCTTAAAAACAATCTTAACAACGATCATTTTTCACATTGCCTTCTATTCTATATGATAATTAATATATTTTTACAGTAATAAATGTGAAATCATGGCGCTCCTGCTCAAAGAAATTTAAAACAGAAAAGTAGGATAGAACAGCTGGTCGGTACGATACACAAACTAGTATTATTTTATTTTGTTTGTTTTAATTTTACAATTTACCGTATGATTACAAGGACGAGACAGAGTTTTGTTATATTTAGTTTGTGGTTAAGTATGTTATGTTAATGGCTGAGGGCTTATTTTATAAATTTAATCGCTGTGTAATTTTGAAAACAGTACTATAAATTTAGTCCTTATTGCCAAATGAAGTTTTTAAATGATCTTAAAATTATAATCTCATGTAGCTGAAGAGTGTTGTTAATTTTTATTCATCATGTAGGGCCTATCCTACTCTGAAATTTATATTATAATCAAGAGACCAGTGACCTATCCTAAATTGTGCATTACTTTCAGGTAGTCTAATTAATTTAGTAAGTAAATAAATTCTGAAAAAATATGAACAATACTTGTTAAGTAACTTGATAGTTTATTTACATTAAGAAACTTCTCATTGTAGGGTAGGCCTCTAACCCTTGATTGATTAGGGTCACCTATGCTGTGTTGGAATCAGAAGTGGATTAATTTGATAAAAACTGTCAAAACAATCGTAATAACTCCTGGTTTTTCAATAAGAAATAACGTGTTAAAATGCAGGAAAATATGTGAGTTTTGATTTTTTTCCATTGAATAAAGACTGCCTTAAAATATAGAAATAGGCCTTTAATTACCTACCTATCAGTGAAAACAATTTTAGCTTTGAAAAATATATATCTAGAAGATTCAAGAAAATGCATAAATACCCATAACTCTAACTTAGCATTTTCATAATTTAAAGATACATTAATATTTTGCCATAGGTCTAATTGTGTTTTATTGAAAAGATTTATAATCCTATATTACAATGCTGATTACTGTAAGAAATAAGAAAACCTTTTGTCTGCCACAAGCTACTGATTGGGTGTAACGATGACGGATGTTGGATTAGTCAGTCTGTTCCTTTTCGAATGCCAACAATAAGTTTTCGCTCCGTTCTTGTCCCTGTGCATACCCTTCCGACACTTTTTGCAATAGGTGGTAACACTGAGGAGACATAATCCATCAACTCTGGTTGTCTCAACTTCCTATTGTGTTACAAACACTAGGCACTAGACGATTGGATGTGATCGTTACCATCACAATGGGGACAGCCCGATGTCATGACCGACTTTTCTACTGGCAATTAGGCCTCTTGTTAGCCTAGTGGTTAGCACTTCTGCTGCCAATGCAGATTGTCACGGGATCAAATCCCAGGAGGTCCACTTTAATTTGCCAAAGTGGTTTGGACCGTTGCCCCTCAACAACATATGAATATAATGTTAAACTGACATAGATAGTAAAGTAAAATAGTAGCTAGTTTAACCGTCTTATATACAACCAGAAGTGTAAGACACATAAGAACAAGGCAAATCACATTTTAATTTAATAAACACAATAAAGCCTACAATTGCTTATAATACACATCTGATAAATTAGATGTTGGCACTGAAAGGGTTAACATTGTTTAAGTTTGCTGTTTAATTAGTCTTCTTTAGTATTATTCATTTATTTATTTATTTTTCTACGGTTAGCACCATTTTTAAACATAATGAATAGTATACAAATATTAACAGTTTCAAGTTAGTTGTAAAAAAAATTTTGCAATGAATTAATGGATAACATAAGTTTAAGATGATAATTATAATACAATGCGAAAGAATAAATTTTAACTACACTCAAATCCAAAATAATCAGAGAAGAGCAAGTTGACAGCATTAACAATACAAATACAGTTGACAATATAACTACAAAAATAAATAACAAAAGGTAACATAATGGTAAATATCTTGACCAATTATTTTGCTAGTTAGCTGTTTAGTGTTTTATATCAAAGTATTAGTTGTTACTTGAATAGAATTATAGGCCTACAGGTAACTTAGGCTACAAAAAACATGTTTGTTCCATTTTGGAGAGCTGACTGTAAGTTAGCTTGGTTTTAAAATGTTGTACTTACCAAACAGAACATTAAAATTGTTCATTAATAACTTTTTACTTTGAAGAATTTTCTTAATTTTAATCTATATAAGCAAAATACAACTCATTAATCATGAAATAACCGGAACCACTAAACAAATTTTGATAAAATTTTAAGGAAAGTTAGATTTTGTAACATAGAGACACGCTAAGCAAGTATTTCTCAAAATTCCAATCCTAAGGGGTAGAAACAGTCCCAACGTTCCATTTTTCCATAAAAATAAGAGAATAAAAATATTTATTAGATTATGTATTTTACTGATAATTTGTAGCCCCAAGTTTTTTTACGATGCCTATGCCTAGAGTTGGTTTTGTAGTGTCTTTATGAAAGTGGTATTAATATATAAAGTAAATGTAAATTTATACTTTGTTTTGAAATTTGTTGATGATGGAGTATCAGATGAGGGAGACAAAGGTAGTTGGACATTTGCCATCATTACGTGAAAATTAACAGTCACGACGTTTCGATTTAGTAAAACCCAAACCTTTTTCAAGTGCTAAAAACTAAATTACATCTACACAAACATGTTATAAAACTACGTTCTTAAACTAATAAACTTATCTACTTTAATAATTATCTACATTTTAACCTAGATCCTAGAATGGGGTACAACAAAATGAACTTCTTACTTACTCCTATGGCCACACATATCTAAGAAGATATTTGGCCGCACCAACAAAGCCCCTCCATCTGTCTATATCTTCCGCGTCTTCCTCGGTCACTCCCAATCGTTCCAGGTCTTCCTTCACTTGTTTCCACCACTTTTGCCGTCTTCTTCCTTCGGGATTCCTCATTATAACTTGTTTCAAATTATGATTCTCCTCTCTTCTTAAAACATGTCCAGCCCATATAATCCTTTTGCATTTAAATTCACAAACTACATCCGGGTCCCTGTAAAATTCTCTCAACTCCCTGTTGTGTCTCCTTCTTCAAAAATTGGCCCATAAATTTTTCTGAGGATCTTATTTTCAAAGACAATTAGTTTCCTTTCTTCCTTTTTATTGAGTTTCCATGTTTCAGCTCCATAGAGCAATACTGGACTGATGATTGTTTTATATATTCGAATTTTGGTTGTGACAGTAATTTTGAAGACATAAGTTTGTTGCATGCGTAGAAATATCTGTTTGCAAGATTTAGCCTATTTTGTATTTCTATTTCATCTTTGTTTTCTCTAGATATTACAACGCCTAAATACTTAAAAGAATCTACCTTTTCAAATTCATGGCCTTCTACTTGGAGAGTGTCTTGATTTATGTTAATTGGATTTCTGGCAAATTGCATATATTTGGTTTTTTCATCATTTACTTTTAGACCTAATTGTTCTGTTTCTTCCATGAATAATTTTGTTAGCAGCCGTACGTCTTCTAAATTTTCTGCAAAAATTACTACATTGTCTGCGAATGCCAGTACGTTAATTTTGGAGCCAGTTGTTATTCCTTCATCCATATTTTTGCTACTTTTTGGAGAGCTTCTTCTATCGCTAGGTTGAAGAGGATTGGGGAGAGTCCATTACACCTGCATTGATTTTGAAGGGTTCCGAAACTCTTCCATTTACATTTTTGAAAAACAACATTTCAAAAATTCCCAACGACCCCACAGACAAAAATAACAAAGCAATTAGAAAAGCCATCAACAAATCGGTTCTTTTAAGTAAGGAACAAAAAATACTAACCAACACAATAAAACCTATAGCCCCGAAACTAAGAGGACTCCCAAAGCTCCACAAAGAAAATGAGCCAATCAGGCCCCTCGTAAACTTTATCAACGCACCATCTTACAATTTATCCAAAGTACTACACACTATCCTTTCTAATGAAATTTTATTAGAAAACAACAAAAGTTTAAAGAATACAACAGACCTTCTGAATAAAATTAAAGATATGAATATCCACAACACACATACAATGGTCTCATTCGACATACAGAATCTATATACAAACATACCTATTGAAGAAACAGTCACCATAATCACCGAAAATTTGAAACATCAAAATAAATTAGATATCAAAGACATTAATGAAATTACAGATCTTCTAAAACTTGTCTTAAAACAAAACTACTTTGAATTCGAAGGAAAATTTTACACTCAAAAAGATGGATTAGCCATGGGTAACCCACTCTCAGGACTCATCGCTGACATC
>JAQJVL010005587.1:0-34301 GCA_035578905.1 Stictocephala bisonia | reverse complement strand
AAAATAAAAAAAAATCTAATTAATTTTTATTATTAATAATTTTTATTATTAATAATAAAAATTAATTAGATTTTTTTTAAACTTTCAAATGACCTTGAAAACAATGACGTCATAGGTATGACGCCACTTCATGGTTGGCTGATTATGACGTCACTTCATGGTTGGCTGATTATGACGTCACTTCCGGGTCATGCTCAACAGAGCGTGTAATTTATTCACTGTGCCAGAGTGCCTGGTCTGCCACTACTGTGGTGTTACTGATCCATTCAATCCAGCCATACTAAATTTTGTCAAAGATTTGGAAGAAATCAATAAGTATTTCGTCAGTATGGGCTTAGGTATCACGGCAAAAGCTGATTGTGTACAGTTCTATGAAAGAAACATCTCAGAGAGTGTCACTAGCGATTTCTATTTCAGGAAAATTACAAGAAAAGAAGTGCAGGAGGCTTTGAATAGCATCACATCAGAGGCTGTTGGAGCTGATGGCATGTCAATTAAAATGATAAGTACATATTGTATTGATGCCATAAAGCACTTAGCGAACCAGTTATTGGCCACTTCCACTTTTCTGTATGCATGGAAAGAGGCGATTGTATTGCCTCTGCCCAAAGTCAAGACACCCTCATCTGTATCAGACCTGCGTCCGATTTTGGTATTGCCTGCCCTGTCTAAGGTAGTAGCTAGTTGTTTCGCAGATGGTAACTTTTTTGGAGTTGAAGAATATCCTTGCAGTCTGGGCTCAGAAAGGATCACAGTACAACAACTGCGCTACAACAGTTGCTTCAAGCAAGGGCAGAAAATAAAGCATCTCTTCTTGCAATGCTGGATTTTTCACATGCAATCGATTCAATTGACCACAGTATGTTGTTGGCTGTTATGCATTTTTATGGTTTTTGACCGGAAGTAGTTTCGTGGTTTCATTCCTATTTGGTGAATAGGAGACAAAAGGTAAAAATTGCGATGGATTTCTCTTCATCTTTGGGTTGTGTTCCACAGGATAGTTGCCTCGGGCCTATTATATTCACTCTGTTTGCCGCCACTATGGGTTCAGTCTTACAAAATAGTTGCTTGTATTCATACATCGATTATGCTCAACTTTTTGTTTCATATTCATATTGTCGATTCCTTCCAATGTGGGTGAGATGTTGCTTGGCGGTATAAGACTAAATGAGTGTGAATCCTCAAAGCTCGTGGGCCTCATGTTCGATGGTGACCTCACTTTGTCTGGTCATGTAAGTGCTGTTTGTCAGCAGGCCCTTAGTCGACTAAGAACATTATACAAGCATAGGTACATGTTTCCTAAAGAGATCAAGCTTCGCCTTGTCCAGGCTCTTGTGCTCTCTGTAATCAATTACTGCCTTACTGTGTATGGCAACATTGTGTCTAAAGGGGATTTAGACAAATTATAGAGAGTGCAAAATATGTGTGTCAGGTATGCATGTGTATTAAGAAAGTTTGACCATGTTTCGGAGAAGCGATGATCACTGGGTTTGTTGACTGTAACTGATACCTGTACCTTGCGCTCCTCATGCCTAGTTTATAGAATCTTTACCACTGGCAGGTTGGGATATTTGAGGGAAAAACTAAAAAACAGGCCTCCCAGTATCCGATCTCGCAGTACTAGACAGGATCAAGTTTTGGAGATGCCTCACGTTGAATTTGATACCGTGAATTTGAAAGAAAACGATTTGTGTACTTTGCTCCCAAATTATTTAATGAATTGTCCTCCAGTTTGACAGGCTAGGGTGTATCTGAAACTACATATAAAAAAAAATATATATAAGTATTTAATGTACAATGCAAGCTGTTATATTCATATATAACTGTACTGTATACATAACTTTATGTTTCGATTATGAATAACTGAAATTAGCTTTTAATTTTTAAAATAATTGTAATAAGACTTGAGTTGTTTTGTAAAACAGCATTGTTTGTTGAAAACCACTCCAAAATAAAGACCTTATTTATTTATTACTTATGGTCTTGGACCGTATTTTCAGAAAAATCCAGTAGATGAAATTAAAAATTTTTTTGTATTACCATATCTTTTCATGAAAGTTTAAATAAAGTATCTAAAAAAGGTTAAATGGACAAAGTGGTTCGCTATTGGGATGTTATAACTAAACAAGTAGCAACTAGATATTTGAAGTTAACTTTCTTTGAATCAGGGACAGCAGAAAATCTTCTTAGTTATTTTACAAGTGCTCTGATTGAGTTGGGCTTGCCATTAAAAAATATTATTCAAGTATCAGAAGATCGGCGCAACGTTAATTTGAAGTTTCTGTGAGATTTCAAGGTATTTTTAAAAGATGACTCCAACATTGAGCAGCCTGAAATCTTTGAAACAAGCACTTGATCTTTGCATATTGTACAAGGAGCTTATAAAACCGCACATGACGGAACAGGTTGGCACATCCATCAGTTTTTAAGAGCCATACTTTATCAGTATTTTTAGAAAGTTCATCTGTATTTTTGGAAAATCTGCCTTTCGTCTCAAGTTTTGTTCCATAAGAAGGGTTGAGAATTCAAAAGTGTTGTTTGAGCAATACAAGTAATTCCTGCTTTAAAGCACTATGAAATCACTAAAAATCCATCTGCTTCCAAGAATTTTACTAAAATGAAAGAGGCCCTCTTAGATAAATTATTGGTTGCGAAATTAGAGTTCCTTCTGTCAGTAGTGAATCAACCAGAACGCATTCTAGTATTATTCCCATCAAACAAACCAATGTTGCCTTTTATATATAGTGAGCTGTTTTTTATTCTTAAAGTCATAGCAAGCCAATTTGTGAAAACCAACGTTATGGATGAGATGAAAGGACCTATGTCTTTAATGAACCTAAACTTCAATAAAAAAGATGTCATGAAAACAGCGTCTGAAATCGATATAGCCTTTGGAGCCAAGAAAGCCTGTGCAGGTATTAAAGAGATTAGTGTGATAACCTTTAAGACCGAGTGCAGAACATATCTGTGGTGCTTATTTGAAAAACTTGTTAAAAAATGCCCCTTGAAATACAAAATCATACGAGGAGCATCATGTCTATCTCCTGATGTGATGAAAAATGGAACTTTGAGGCTGTCTTGTATTCATATGGCTCTAGAGGAATTTATGAATTAAAATTACATGGCTCCTGCTGTTCCTGATAAAGTTAAGAGAGATTGCTTACAGCTTTGCAAAATTCCTTCACTACTAGAAAAGTTTGAAATCATTCAGAATGAGTCAAGACAGACTAGATACTTTTCTGATGGACTTAATAGAAAATTCAAATATAGACAATATTAATTTGGAGAAATGTTTGAAATAAATCCTAATTATGTTTCATGGAAATGGAGAAGTGGAACGAGGATTTTCAGTCTCCGAACAGTGTTTGGTTGAAAATTTGGAAGACCACTCTCTTGTAGCTCGAAGATCAGTGTGTACAGTAAGTATCAATTTCCGGACATATAAAGAATATTGTAATATCAAAGCCTATGATAATTGCCTTTAAAAATGCTTCATCAAAGAGAAAAGATGCTCTTAAAGCAAAAAGGAGCTATGATGACAGGTAAAAAGAAACATCCCACCAGTTAGCCTCAGAGATAGAAGCTGTTAGAACAAAAGAAAAAAGAGATTTTACAAGAAAAATTACACGTTTAAGAGTGAACCAGAAAATAAAGAAACTTAAAATTCAAATGTAAAATATAAGTTAGTTGTGTGTTTTTTAAATTGTGGTATATAAAAATGATCACTATGTTAATATAATGCTATGACTGACAGTTTTATAGTTATTGTTTTACAGCAGTTCATAATGATATGCTGTGACATGTATTTGATTTATTGTATTGTAAATATTAATTGAAATTTTACATCTAAAACTAATAAGCAGATGACCTTTCCAAATAAAATTATAAATAATAAACTAACATTTAATTTAAAATTGATTTATATATATATTAAACTCATACTTCTTTAAAAGAGCCATACCCTATTCAAGACATAAAGTAAAGTATATGTTTATGTTTAGAATTAATAAGTATACAAATTAATTTGTAAATGTTTATTATCTAAATTATTAGATGTTAAAATGAACGAGTTTAAATGTATCTGAAAAATAATATTTTAATGTCTTATTATTGTATTTTGTTGGAAAATTTATTTAAAAATACTTATATCTCAACAGGCCATTTGGTAGGGGATGTTAATGAAAATAGTAGATGTTTAAAATTCAAGACAGTTTTAATTAGAACTAAATATTACTTAAAATAAATTTTTATATCTTTAATCTTTATCAAATAAGATTGTTCTAAATAAATAGGTATATTCATTCAAATAATACGAAGAAAATATTTCCTTAAATAGAACGTGAAGTCAAGAAATGAATACTTGAAATCCTAGTAGACACCCTGACAAAGCATTTTTGAAAAAAGTGTATACTTGATTTTCTCTTCATTTTGACATATATAACCATTTCCTGACGTTTGGCGCTTTACTTTTGGACACCCTGTATATATATATATATATCGTATGACTTTCAAAGTCAGCTACCAAGAAAATAGAAGAAACAATAAATTCAAAAGGTGATAGATAGTACAAAATCTAAATAATGATGTCTAAATTACAATGTACTTGTATCTAAGTAGATAAATAGTGATCTCCTCTCACAGAACTAAATCCAGGTTTTGAAATCATTCTGGTAGAATGAAGATAATCTAATTCACATGGAAAAGAACGCAATGAGCAATCATTGTCTATGTATTCATAGCTATAATTTCGGTTCCAAAATCACATGACTGACCCTTGGCCATTCCCCACTTGTGTTTCCAGTTGTTAATTCTTCTCACACCCATGCTAAAGAATACTGTCACGTGTGTGATCTCCCAGCTGCCCTGCAACCAAAAATCGGCTTTCCTTAGGGTCCTTAGTGGTTATGCAAGAAGTAAAACTGGGTCTAACATAACCACTTAGTTTCTTTTACGTGTGGATATAAAGAGAAAACGTCTCAATTGTTCTCTAGAACATATAACAGTTTATTCAGATTCAACTTGTTTGGTTCTTTTAAACCCTTAAAATTAATTAAAATCTTATGAATGGATCCACCTTTGTAATATTTTGTACAGTCAAGGCTCATTGGGCTAATGTTGTCATACTGCTTTCAAACTCGGTGCACCGGCACTGCGCCGCAAGGGTCAGGTAGAGCACCGGGAATGCGTCGCAAGGGTCAGGCAGAGCTCCGGCACTGCGCCGCAAGGGTCAAGCAGAGCACCGGCACTGCGCCGCAAGGGTCAGGAAGAGCACCGGCACTGCGCCATCGGGACTGCGCCGCAGCGGCCTTCTTTTTAAAGATTCCGTTCCTGGGAAATGTTCTGAAGTTGTTCTCTCTTCATTTTCATCCTGTTTCGACGTATGCTCATGAACTATCACAATGCTCATAACTAAAATAATCAAGGCATTTCATTATGTTAATTAAATGTCTAATAAGTTCTGGTCTATGCAAGGGATATTTTCGAATAAGACTAGATAACACTCTTTTTTTTGCACTAGCACAATATTTTTTCTTACTTAAAAACTAAATGTTTTAAGCCTCATAAACATAGACTATGGAATTTAAAACTCGTTTATTTGTATAATTTCTTATTTTAAACTAATAAAGTAATATTGTTTTAGATCGAAAATAAATGATATTCGATTAAATACCTACAAGCTAAAATTATTATGCTTAAAAAATAAAAACGAATAAAAAATTCATGTTAACTAATAAATCAAATAGGGATACAAAAATGTCCACTATCCAGTCAAAAAGTCAGGTAATTTTATATACAAAATGAAATTAAAAAACTAAAAATAACGAAGTACGAAGATTAACTAGAAGAAATATACAGTTTAGTCAGAAAATTTTATAAACAAAATATAAAAATTTAGGAAATAAATATTATAGAAATACATTACTCAATCAGAAGATTGAATATACAAAATGCAACCCTCCCTCGTAAAATCATTACTGGGCCCATCGAGGTGGTTGCAAAGAAATTGTGTTGGCTTACCAGGGCTGTGGACCATTACAAATTGTTTTGGCTTACAAGGGCAGTGGGCCATTAGAAATTGTTTGGCTTGCCACGGCAGTGGGCCATTAGAAATTGTTTTGGTTTACAAGGGCAGTGGGCCATTAGAAATTGTTTTGGTTTACAAGGGCAGGGCTATTAGAAATTGTTTTGGCTTACAAGGGCAGTGAGCCATTAGAAATTGTTTTGGCTTGCCAGGGCAGTGGGCCATTAGAAATTGTTTTGGTTTACAAGGGCAGGGCTATTAGAAATTGTTTTGGCTTACCAGGGCAGTGGGCTATTAGAAATTGTTTTGGCTTGCCAGGGCAGTGGGCCATTAGAAATTGTTTTGGCTTGCCAGGGCAGTGGGTCATTAGAAATTGTCTTGGCTTACCAGGGCTGTGGACCATTAGAAATTGTTTTGGCTTACAAGGGCAGTGAGCCATTAGAAATTGTTTGGCTTGCCATGGCAGTGGGCCATTAGAAATTGTTTTGGCTTACCAGGGCTTGTGGGCTATTAGAAATTGCCAATGTGTACGGAGATTATTTAAGACCAACATGTGCGATTTCTTCTCACGATGTTATTTTGTAATTGCAACATTCCAAGTTATCACTGTCAAAGCTACACGACTGATCCAGATGTCTGTTTTTGCAGCTCTGTTAACCTAGTGGGAGCCATTGTCATGAAATGACCCCACAATTTTAGTCTTCGTTTTCTCATGTCGTTTGTATGTCAGTTTGTCATTGAAGTAGTTTTCCCTATTATTTCTAAGTAAGGTATGTAAGTTTAAAAGTCTTAAATGGTCCTAATATTTTTCTTGTAATCATTCCCTTTCATTATTTAATTTGTTCTATGTCAACCTCTCTGTTTAACTACACTACATTGTGAGTTGTTGAAATAATTTCATATAAAAATATTGTATAAATGCTCGATGTACATAAAATATCGTATGGATGCTGAAGACAGTTATTATCTATCTCACAAAATGAACCTGATTTGCATCTTCCTCGTCGAGGTAATTTGATCCTTCTGCATGTAGACCTATCAGATGTTCCTGATGCGTCTTATGTCAGTGGGAACTTTCCTTTAATAGTGTTGCTTTCCTGACCTTATGGCTCCAGCACCAACTCTGTGGCATTAAATATGCAGAAATAACCTCTCCGAGCTATAAGTTCTTGCTTGTCTACTGATTAAATATTTCAGTGAACATGCGCCAAACATTTTATTTGTTATCAAATTGAAACATACAATTCAAAGAGAAAATCTTGTCTGACATCTAGATGCATCCGTCCACATAGCTGCGCGTTATTGTATGCGAACCCACAGAGTACGGAACTCGAGTTTAGTAGAAATGTTGCTTAGTTTTACTTTATTTAATGAATGTTCGCTTTTTTAGTGGCATTTGAGAGTAGCTCTGACATGCGGTGTTGCCAAGAATATGGCGTTTGACATACGACAGGCAATAATTATTTGTTGAGGTATAATTCCGAATTGAAGAGACATTTATAATTAGGTAAAACTATAATAAAGTAGAGCAGTATTTTTTTAATGCGATAAAAATATCGGACCCTTTCCGTTAATTCATTACCACTACTTTGGTTGGGTTATGTAAGGTGTGTTTAGGTTATGTTATGTTTTTTAGGTTTGGTTAGGTTAAGTTAGGTTGAGTTATGTTACGTACGGTTTGGTTTGGTTAACCTAAATTATGGTTATGGTAACGGAAAAGATCCGAAATATCTATAAACAATAGGAAACAATAATAAGTTCACGATCACAATATTCAAACTCTATTTCAAAATATCAAACGAGTTTGTTATAAAACAGGCACAATTAAAGTTCTGAAACGTGTCAACAATGCAAGACGTGAAGGAAGGTGTTGCTATGATATCAGCTGGCTTACATCACGCCATTGGTCCCTACCATTCTCAAACTCCTCGTAGTACCAGCATTTGCTCTAAGAGCGCTCTGAAGTCAAGTTTTTTTCATAATTATCCTTATTATTCATTAAATAAGGAATAACAGTCCCAAAGCAGCTTAACTTTGACCAATAATAAGTCGTTTGTTTGTATAGTAACAGTACCTCATGATTACAATGTACAGTAATTTCCCAGATTTAAACGTGTGTCTTCTGGACCAAAAGCCCACGTAAATTTGTTTTCGTGAATTACTTACAGTATATCTATTGATCAAATTGTATACAAATCCTCTGCCATTCAGAATTTTCACATCGAATTTCCCAAGTAATGCTTGGAAAATCTTTGAAAATAGATATAGTAGTGGCTCACTGGTTAGGGTTTTGGGCCATGGTTCGAACCCCCAACTAAGCTTGCGGTCAGTACTTCACTCGTTGAATAAAGTTCAAGAACATGTATCTAGGCCTGTATGAACTGGCAAGTGAAGTAAAAGTAAATTAATTGTCCTACAGGATTGGCACAAACTTCCCTCCATATTAAACACTAATAAATAAATACTTTGAAAATTACCAGTTTGATTCCCAAAAATATTTTTATGCCATAACTCAACAACTAGTTACGTTAGAGACATGCGGTGTTTACTAAAATATTTCAAATTGTAATTTACACCTTACCTGAAAATTTAATCAAAGTCGTTAAAACTGTTTGTGAGAAAATTCCATTTTCGTATGTTTTTTGCCCATAAAAATAAAAAAAACTAAAATTTCAAAAAGTAAAAAATAGTTTAAGAGATATTTGCTAAATTACCTACATACAAAATTTTATAAAAATTGATTCATCCGTTTGGTCTCCAGCGAACTGCACATACACACATACGGACATACACAAAATTCTTTTTCGAAAAAACTCTTGGGTTCAGGGTATCCTAAAATGAATGTTTAGACTAACTTGTAAAACAATTATTTTTCGACGATCACAATACTTTCTCTATGCTAACGCATATCGGAGAAAGTAAAATAAAAACAAAAATTAAGAAGTGGAAGATAAAAGGAGCTCTGAGACGTACAAAAGCTGGATCACAACTGGTAAACGAACTAAGTGCTTCGATTCGCAATGAGGGAGTCCCGATATATTTTAAGATAGATTTTAGTTTGTTCATATTATTATCTTGGGATGTCTTAACGCTACAACTAGTTAGTCCTTTCTCTCTTAAGTAAAAAATTAATTACTGAGGGCCCTCGAAATCAAACTAAGGTTATATAGTTAAGGACGATCTTGTTTTCAGCTGATTTATGCTTTATGCTACTTAGCATAATTTTTTAATAGTAGTGAACGTTTGTTGTATTCATGTGGATAAATACTTTTTAACTCTCAAAATGTTATATTATGTATTGTTTACAACTAATAATCAAACTCTACAAAAAGGAGGACAAAAAAATGATTGAAAATCGATACAGAAATATGTGACTGTGAGGAACGAAATTGAAGCTAAAGTTCGGTCGTCGAAGTTTTAGAGCGCAAGTGCCGACACAATACAAATACATGGCGTGAGAGAGGCTGGATTGGTGGCGATTACAATGGTTTTGTGGAAGGGATGACAACAGAACCACCCGCTGCCACCCCCCATTGTCGCAGTCAGGCGCAGAGGATCGTCCTGCGCACCTTTCTGGCCTTGGCCAGCCGAACGACAATATTGCACTCAAGAAGGGGTAAAATAACAATGCACCTTTATCAAAGTATGAAATACGAAATTATTTTACAGTTTTCTCGCCTACAGTGTTCATTTGTGATGGTTGTTATCTGGAAAACGTATTATAGTACAAGTCAATTCAGGGACCGTCCCTAATTTACGTGACGCCTGAAGGGGGGTTTTCGGCAGCGTTATGAACCGTAATGGGGGGGGTCCTACGCAGCGTTACGTAACTATTAATCCTCAGCAATTTGTTCAAATTCATTAACAAAATTTATTGTTTTTCGCCAAATACAATATTTTTTGAAAATATATTACAGTTAGATATATATTTCCCCCCCACTAAAAACAAACGAAAGAAAGTCTAAACATTGTCTTCATCATAAATAAACAATTATGCATAAAAGTGGATGACAAAAAATAGGGGGTTGATGACAGCGTTACGTAATTCTTTAAGGGGGGGTTTAATATTACCGCTACAAGTCCGTTACACAGGGGGTTGGGGAGGGGTCTGAAAAGACCAATTTTAGCGTTACGTAATTTAGGGATGTCCTTTATTTGTATGCTTTCCCAAAATTGGTACACCAGATACAAATTCATTGGTACCACTGGCTTCTTGGAAAATTTACGTCTTTCGTGAACTATGAAAAAGTTTATGAACAAAATATATTTTACTTTTTATCATGAAATAAATCAAATATCGAAATGTAGTATCAATGATTTATAATGCCATTCGAAATCTATCTTGTTTGATACAGTAATGTCAATGGGTTTATTTAAATTTAATTGAGAGCAGAAAAAGTCTATCCAAGTACAAATTTAACATTTCAAAAATTAATTAGTATTTATTTCTTATTCTTTTTGGGTGTACAGTTTTCGTTTTATTTTATTAATTTACAGAGCCTTATTATAAACCACTGTATAAGAAATCTAAAAAAATAATAAATAAAACAAATAATTTTATTTTATTTATTTGTTTTATTATAAACAGTAATTGAGGAGTTCCCTGGAAAAAGGGCAATATTTTGCAGACCTAGTTTTGAGAAAAACGCGTTTGAAGTTTTCCATTAAGTGTGAGATTAGTATGAATTGTTTAAAGAGCTGACGGTACTTTAAAACTATTGTGTGTGTTATTAGGTAGCATTATATCTAATTCTACCCAATATTTTATGCTAAACTACTGAGTAATAAGCGAAAAATCAAACTAAGAAAATTGCCCTTTTTCCATAGAATGAGAAAAAATAAAACAACATTGATTTAATTTCACTTTTATTTATTATTAAAACAATGTTTAGTGATTACATTTCACTCAAAGGCAGGTATTTAAGATTGTTGGACTTAAAACACATATAATTTGTACAATACTATGTGCCATTATGACTATAAATCTGAAAGTTGAAGACCTACAAATGCTACTTAAATAAAAACATTTTGTTGAAACCACTGTTTCCCACTGGGGCTTAAAAAGTCCATTAGTGATTGGAGATCTTTTACCTTGGTTGCCTTTATGTAAACTTTGTCCATTTCTAAAGAATCCATGTCTTGAAAAGAGGCTCCACGTTTTATGATAACTAATGGAGTGAATATTTTTTGGTATGTTTGGGAAACTAGAACGTTACCACAGTTGCTGTATTGGATAATATAGTATTTCTGGATGGTCCACTTCTCCCTCCTTGTGGTTGGGTATTCATTCATGAAAGGTGCAAGCATGTTCCTCCAATTTTTCAAAATATTTAAGGCATGAATAACCTCAAAAGGCTGCTTTGATCGGGCTTCTTTCAAAAGTTGTACATACTCTTCTGCTGTTTCAATAGTTTCTACTCGTTTCATTCTCACTGAGTATTGTCCAAAGTTGCAGTCACGCACACAATAGGAATGGCCTCGAACTGGGTATATATGTTCAATGTCAACACATAAGCTTTTGGCCAGCCAAGAAAGAAATTTTACAATATATACACTTTTGTTTTGACCACCGGCTGCGTCAGAGAACAAAACAACTTTTTTTATCACGTCACCATCAAGTTTCCTACTTATGTAATGATACAAAAGAGAACACACGGAGTCTGAATTTTTGTTACTTTCGTTTTCTAAATACCAATACAACGTACTAGAGTCATCGTGTGACAGTGTACGTTGAATATATACATCCATAAGAGCCTTTTGTAGAACTGAGAAGTTACATTGAGTTTAGGAAGGGGCCTATTTTGAGCATAGTCAAACTCTAGTACCAAAACTGATGAGTTTTCTTTCTTAGCTTGTTTTAAATAGCTTTTTTTGATATCTTTGTATCGGTTGAACTTCATTAAGTGCAAGTTATACTTGTTTAAACAGGAATCATTTGGGTTTGCCTTGAGATGTGATTTACACTTTGTACAGAAATCACATACATCTGTACGGGGTTTACGAATTGCGTAAGGAGAATTGGTTCTAAAATATTTGTGATAAGTTTTGTATTTCATTTTTAATTCTGTGTTTGTGTTCATCAAAAAATAGCTTCGAAAGGATTGAAACAACTTTTGAACTGTCAGATCAGGATTCTCAAAATAAAGGCGTTGGCTTTTATTATGAGCATAGTGGCTAAGATGATGAGGAATTTCAGCCCAGTGTTTGTCAACTAAGGCCCAAACGTTTTCTTTGATCTTATTAGGCCTAACTGAATGCTTACCACGCATATATTTTACTATGTGCTCTCCATTTATGATCTTATTTTGGATTATCCTTACCCTTTTAGGTGATACTTGTATCATTTTCATAAAAAAACTGCGACAGCAGTCATATCGAAATCCATTAATATTAACCTGGTATTTCCAGCTAGCAATTCTGTCCTTCTCCTTTCTTTGGTCCAGGGGTTTAACTTTTTTGGGTGCCATTTGTACCAAAGAACTCACAATAATGTTGTCTTGAATGCTTTTATCACCACATTCATAAAACGATTTAAAAAACTCAATTTGTTGAGCTGCAGGTATGTTGTTGTGGCATTACTTAGTGCAGCATTCAGCTACTTGATTGAAAACCTTTTTATCTATGTTGACTCCCTTACCTCCATAAGTTTTGTAATCAAGTCCTTTGTCCTTCTTAGATTTTTCAGCATTCTTCTTCCATAAACTTTCAAATGACTTTTTCTTCCTTCCCATTTTGGCCTCTTTCAACCCTTTAACTTTCTCTGAATCACTCAAAACCTCAGAACTATCACTTTCAACGTCTTCCACACTTGTAACATTTCATGGCCTTCCATTATTAAAATAAACTATTTTTTATGTAAAACTAATATTAAATGCTTAAAAACTCTCTAAACAGTTTGATGTAATACATAACCTCACTTCTCACTTGAAAAGATTGTTAAAAACTGAATGAAAACAAAACAAGCAAGTCATACTGTCTCTGCAAAAAGGGCAAAAAAGCACACACTAAAAATCAGCTGTATCTCAGCCAGGGAAAGAGGTAAAAAAAAAAAAAAAAAAAAACAAAATTACTCCCAGAAAGTAGATGAAATTTGCTGCAAAATGAAGTGTTCTCCGCAAAAAGGGCAATAGTTGCTTTTTGCCCTTTTTCCAGGGAGCTCCTCAATTATTGTTGCTATGTATCACATTACTTTCAGTTATAGACTCATTTGATTTAAAATGTTTAATTTTAACACTTTCTCGCTAATTAGAGTTGGTCGGAAGTGTTAAAGTAATGTTCATTTCCAGTTTAATCTAAATACATATGTTTTTTTCTGATAGCTCAGATGGCGTTAAACTATTCAGTATAGGTTTATTATTATTAAAATTATATTAAGCCAGCTGTTTGTATAAAGTTGTTGTTCTTTAGTAAGTTTTATTTTCGCCATTAACAAAAATACAGTTTGTTAAATGTTTCGGACTACTCTTTATTTAGTAGGATCAGCAACAGGTTATGGGTTCCAGTTCACGAAAATAGACTGAATAAAGATATCGAACGAGAAAGTCCGAAATCGTGTCGAAAATTGTTTTGTTATGGAGTATCGTCGTTCAGTATTTGTTTAGTAAATGGATTTGGCGAAACACATCAAACCTTTGGCTGGTGAAGCAGATTGGCCAATATGGAAAAGAAAATGCCGCGACTTGCTAGATTATCACGAAGGTGCTTTGGATGTTATAGACGGGAACATCGTGAAACCAGAGCCCTTAGCAGCTGGTGAAGTAGATGAAAAAGTCAAGACGAAACACCAAAAGGCAAATTATTTTTTTCGCAAGGCAAATAGTTACGCAAAATCTATGATAACAAGTTCAGTTACTGACACAGTTTATCAAAAGATTATGGATAAAGAAACAGCTTATGAAGCGTGGGAAGCGTTAAAGTGGAAATTTGAGGCATCGTCTAAAGATCAGTTATTCAAAATATGCACAGAATTATTTGCATTTAGTTGGAATAATAGAGAGGATGTTTCAACTCACGTTGCTGAAATAAGAAATTTGTGGATTGAACTCAACAATGGTTTGAAATCCACTAATGAAAATGCACTGCCGGATTTACTCCTTGTTTGTAAAGTTTTGCAAACTTTGCCGAAAGATTTTGAGAATTTCAGGTCCAGTTGGATGTTATTATCAATAAACGAAGAGAGAATGTTTGATGAACTGGTTACACAATTGTGTATGTATGAAAGAAATTTCAGAAAGGTCACAGAGGACACCACTGAAGAAGCATTATTTGCAAAAATTGGAAAGCAAAAACTAAGCCAAAAGCCACAGAAGTCCAAAGAAAACAACACTTGTAATTATTGCAAAAAGAAGGGACATTGGATAAAAACATGCAAAAAGTGGATTGCTAACGGACGACCTCCGAAGAACGTCCCTCAAAGCAACGTCCTCGATACCAATACAGCCTTGTATACCATAAGTGAAGATATACTTCAAGTGGAGACGAGTTCATCAGGATGGTGGTTCGACAATGGAGCTACGAAGCATGTGAAGAATTCTCCAGATCAGTTTGTGACATTTCAAAAATTTAAAAATCCCTGTGTAAACAAAGCTGCTTAAAAGAAACACTCAATGCCATTGGAAAGGGAACCATTGAAATTCGTTCTTTCGCTGAAGAAAACACTCTGAAGATGACCTTAACCGATGTGTGGTATGTTTAGAAGATCTCGAAGAACCTTTTTTCTGTTTTAGCAGCTCAAGACAAAAATGAAAACAGCAAATTTCACTCAACAACAACCAGGTGCTGGCTGGAAGTAGATGGAAAAATTGTGTTGTGTGGAAGTCGAGAGAAAGGTGGAACTTTGTACAAGGCAGCTATAGAACCAGTTCAGTTATTCCTGAAAAAGTGGAGAGGGTCAACATCGCAGAAGCAGAACATTCGACGCTGCAGCTATATCACGAGAGATGCGGACACCAAGACAAGCGACACGTAAGAGAATGCTCAAAAGAGAGTTGGGTATTACTGTGAAGCTGGATAGAAACGTTTGGGAGCCCTGTATTTTTGGAAAAGTGCGTCGCTTACCTTTTGGTACTCGAGTAACAGCAACAAAACCTGGGGAACTTATTTCCACTGATATTGTAGGCCCACTTTGTGAATCTTTCAGTAAGAAACGATTTCTAGTCATTTTCAAAGACACCTATAGAAAGTTTCGTTATGGCTCTGTAATGAAACAGAAATCAGATGTGGGAGTTGTGTTGAAACACTTTTTAGCACACGCAAGAACACTTGGGCACAACATTAAAGAGCTACTCAGTGAAAATGGTGGTGAATTCGACTGTGAAGAGTTTAGGACCATTCTAGCAGAGAATGGAATTACGCAGAGACTGACAGCGCCCTACACACCAGAACAGAATGGCGGCAGTGAGCGTGAAAACCGAACAACAATTGAGATGGCAAGGACCTTAAAGTACTCGAATAGTGAAGTTGATTTTCCAGATGCGATATGGGGAGATTTCGTGTCATCGGCCATTTACATTTTGAACAGAACAGGAAAATCTTCAAAAGAAGGGGTAAGTCCTTATGAACTGTGGTTTGAAAAGAAGCTGAGAATCAAACATCTGCGCATTATTGGATCTTCTTGCTACGTCCATATACCTGCTCAGAAGAGAAAGAAAATGGACAAGAAAGCAGTCAAAGGATTCCTTGTTGGATATGATGGTGATGAGCGGTACAGAATTTACATTCTGAACGACCATAAAGTTATTCTTTCTAGAGATGTTCAATTCCAAGAAAACCCGAGATAATGTGAGCGCAAAGTTGAGTTACTAATGAAAGATATTGAGGATAAAATTCAAGATGAAGTTGATGAGTGAGAGGTCGAAGAAAAGGGTGAAGAAGAAGAAGACAGAGTTAGTGAGTCACAGATGGATGCTGAAGAAAATGTGCAGAAGAAATCTGGAAGAATTTTGAGAGATCGATCGACTTTGAAGAAACCCAAACATCTTGAACTGTACATCTTGCTAGTAGAGGATTTCATAAATAAAATTACCGACGATCCTGAGACGTTCGAAGATGCCCCTAAGAGCAGTGATTCTTTCGAGTGGAAGAAAGCCATGGATCGTTAAATTGCCTCATTGAAGGAAAATCAGACGTGGACTTTAACAGATCTTCCACCTGGTGCAAAGGCCATTCCATGCAAGTGGGTCTTCCGACTAAAGAAAAATCCTGACGGCAGTATCGGCAAGTACAAGGGACGGTTGGTCGTAAAGGGGTTTAATCAACGACGTGGCATTGATTACAGTGAAACGTTCAGTCCAGTGGCCGGAATGGGGACAATCCGTTCGATTCTAAGCGTTGCAGCTAGTGAGAATATGCAATTAATGCAATTTGACGTTTCAAACGCTTTCCTCTATGGAAAACTTGAAGAGACAGTTTTTATGAGACAGCCCCAAGGATACGAAGATGGAACCAGCAAGTTATGCCGACTCCAAAGAAGCTTATATGGTCTCAAACAAGCACCAAGATGCTGGAACAAACGCCTGGGAGTCTTTCTTCAAGAAAATGGATTCAAGACCAGTAGTGCTGATCCATACTTATTCATTCGAGAGAGGGATGGTAAAAAGCTGATCATCGCAATCTATGTGATGTGATGGTATTGTAGCTGGAACAGATACAAGGGAGATGGAAGTTTTTACTGAAGAGTTGAAAACAGAGTTCAAAATTGTTTCGAAAATGCAGACTATTTCTTAGGACTTCAAATAGAACAAGAAAATGATTTTGAATAAAAAAAAAATAAAATAAAAAAAATAAAAATCCCAAACCAAAAATCTGGCTCAGATATGTTGATGACATTTTTTGCATATGGGAAGATCAAACTGATATTCAAAACAAATTTTTAAAGCATATAAATAACTTGAGACCAACTATAAAATTTACATTAGAAAGTGAAAATCATGGACAAATTCCTTTTCTAGATGTGTTAGTTTCAAAATCAACAGAAAATAAACTTATTACATCACTATACCATAAAAAAACGTTCAGTGGACAATACATGAATTATTTTTCAAATCACCCTCAACATGTGAAAATTGGAATGATTCAAAGTTTATTTAAGAAAATAGATAATTTAGTAACAAATGATGAAGATAAATTAAAGGCAGAACAAGATACTACAAAACTATTAATAAATAATAACTACCCTACAAACATAATTGAAAAGGCGAAATTAAAAAATAAAATTCAACCTAGAAGACATAATGAAAATACCAACTCTCTTACTACAGTTACAATTCCATATATAAAAGGAGTTTCAGAAAAAATTAGAAAAATCAACTCAAAATTCAATATTCGTACTTCTTTTAGTTCAACTAATAACCTTCGTAGTCATTTAACAAAATTAAAACCCAAGAACAAAATTCAAGAATCTAAAAACATAATTTACAAAATTGATTGTGAATGAATAAAACTTACATTGGCCAAACCTCTAGACCTATAAGTACAAGAGTCAAAGAACATATATACAATTACAAAACACAAAATAAAGAAAAATCAAAATTAGTAGAACACGCTATAAACGAAAATCATGACATCAAATTTGACTCATCCAGTATTATATTTAAAGAATCGTCATGGACCAAAAGGAATCAAATTGAAAGTGATGTCTGTATGTCTGTTATAAAAGAACAATGTACATCACAACCATCTATAAATTTTAGTAATATATACTTACCTTTAGTTAAAGAAGAAATCAAACATAAAATAATTAATTGTAAATCATATTTTCCAGTTTAGTATTTTATTTAAATTACTTTCTACTAATCCATTTAAGTTTTAAATTCATTTAAAAATATCTATATTTTATCATATTTTAATTTATATTGTTTTAAACATATGTTTTTTCTGTTTACAAAAACTGATGATGCCTTAACCGGCGAAAGCGCTATTTAAATTAAAAAAATTGTGGAATAATTTTAAAAATGTGTTCTTCTTTAAACCCAACGTTATTCCATCAAGTATATACAACAGAAAAAGAAAATGAGTCTATACAAATTCATCAGGAAACCTATTCAAAGAAAATTTTTGAACGTTTCAATTTTTCAGAATGTAGACCAGTTTCGACTCCAATGCTTAAAAGTGCAGAAATTTTCACACCAGGGAACGTTGACCACGAGATTAAATTTCCCTACAGACAAGCTGTTAGAGCACTGATGTACCTGATGCTTGGAACAAGACCAGACCTAGCGTACAGTGTAGGATTTATCTCGAGATCCCTCGAAAATCCAACTAAAGAAGATGTTGGGCGAGTCAAGAGGATTTTCCGTTACGTTGCAGGGACTCTGGACCTTGGAATAGTATATAATAGGAACCGAGTTTTGGAGTTAATATTGTTTATTTACTGCCAATTTATAGTATATTTATTCTATATAGTTATGTATATTATTTATTTATTTCAATTGTGTTAATATTTAATGCTTTGAGGCTCATGTGTAGTTAGGACTACCAGTCGTGATCCAGGAGGAAGTTTTAAACAATCAAACAATTAGTTGATATAAACTCCAAAATAAAATAAGCATTTTGGGAAGTAGTAATAAAGGGGTATGCCAGACAGACAATAGATAAGTTTGCTGAGAATTTGGTACAATTTCAACTTGACACTGCAGCTTCTGTAAAGGTACGAACACTAGTATTCACCCACCCGCCCGCCCATACACAAACAGTGGTATTGACCAACCAGCCCACCCATACACGAACATTGGTATTCAGATCTACAGTGTTTTGGAGTTTTGGAGATCTACAGTGATCCTGATTTTGGAGGGTGCATGAAGTCAGGCCGTTCAACCTCTGGAGTCATTGTGAAATATTCAGGAGAAGCAGTTTATTGGCTTAGCCAACGACAAACAGTTGTAGCTACATCAACAACGGAATCAGAAATCATAGCAGCGAACGAAGGAGCTAAGGAAGCAATTTGGCTGAGCAGACTCTTTAAATAAATCACAAAACTCAAAGACGTTCCTGTTGTCCAAGTTGACAATACCGCTGCAGTAAGACTTGCTCAAAACCCTGAGTTTCACCGCAGACCGAAGGACATTTCCATAAAACACTTTTTCATCCGAGAAAAAGTAACTGAAGGAAAACTGGGTATCCAACAAATCTGCACAGAACATCAACTAGCAGACGTAATGATAAAGCCGTTGTCAAGAACACGCCTGAAGATCTTATGTATGAAAATGGGACTTATGTGAATTATAAGTACAAGAGAGTTAACAATTTATAGTGTACTTTCACTGAGCTAAATTGTTTTCTTATTTATTTATTTTACTTTATTTATATTTTTTATTAACTCTACGATTAAACTGTCATTAACAAGGGAAAGTGTTAAAGTAATGTTCATTTCCAGTTTAATCTAAATTTATATGTTTTTTCTTTCTGATAGCTCAGATGGCGTTAAACTATTCAGTATAGATTTATTATTATTAATTATACTAAGCCACCTGTTTTTTATAAAGTTGTTGTTCTTTAGTAAGTTTTATTTTCGCCATAAACAAAAATACAGTTTGTTAAATGTTTCGGACTACTCTTTATTTAGTAGGAATTGCAACAGGAAGGAGAGGTAACCAGCCCTACCGTATTACGTGTGTGGTAGTAAGAGTTAATAATCCAACTGTAGTGTGATATAAATATGAATGCTCACAGCCACATCACACTGCTATAACTTCATATTTTATTCAGTTAACATACGAGTCGTCTAAATTAACAAAGGAAATTATCAATAAAAACAACATAATAGATCTAATTCAATAGATTTAATTTTAGGTCTATTTATCGCACAATTCTAGGAACTAATAGGTCTAAATAAAACTTGCCATTTTTACCAACAAATATAACATTAAATCAGGAAATTTTATATTTAAAAATTGCATAGTGTTTATAAAAAAATCAACCTAGGAAACAAGCCAACGTTTATTTTTCTGGCGCGTATCTAAGCAATGGAGCTAAAGAGTGGTGTGATGTTATTAAAACACAGTCTTGGGGTTGTAATTGCTGATTACTTGATGATAAGCACTGTTTTGAGACGGGATAATATTGTCAGAGGTGCAAGAGACCCCTGTGATCTTTTCCGTTAATTCACTACTATAACCGTAACTTAGTTTAACCTAACATAACATGACCAAACCTAATATAAGCAAACCAAATCTAACATAACCTAAACAAATCTTACATAACATAAACAACCATAACATAACCTAAACAAATCTAACATAACCTAAACAAATCTAACATAACCTAAACAAACCTAACAAAACCTTAACAAATCTAACATAACCTAACCAATGTAGTGGTAGTGAATTAACGGAAATATCAGACCTCTGTTCTGTCCATTACGGCATATTGATCATCATATCACTGCTAGGGCCAACTATCTCATGGGGTTTACATTTCGATCGTATCAGATCTTCAAGTCACATACGACTTTTCTGACTTACGTCTGAAAGCCTGTTAAAGTGAAATCTATTACTGTATATGCAGAGTGAAGAAAAACATTTAGTAGCGTTAAAATAATAAATCGTTCGGGTTTTTCCAAAATTTACTGAAAAGTGTCGGGTAAATCAATTAGAGTCCCTAGTTTTGGATTCGGACAGTTAAGGGGTTAAATTAACCCTTCTCTGGTATCACTTACAACCAAATAGTGATACATAAAAATTCCTTCTTGAGATCACTATCCGTCAAATAGCGAAACGAATACTAAATTTACAGCCAGAATAATATTGAAAACTGGTGTCTAGCTGAAGCCGAAACATGCCCAAATTCTCTGAATATAATTTAAGTAACGTTTTATTCTACTTCTTATTTATATTTTATTTAATGAATGTCCCCACTTGACTTAAGAGCGCTCTTACAGCAAATGCCGGAACTACGAGGAGTTTGAGAATGTTGGGACCAATGCTCTGACGATGTTAGCCAGCTGCTACTAGAGCAACGCCTTTACGTCTTTTATTGTTCTAAAGTATCAGTATTTGAATTCACCGGTTTTATAGCCTACTTGTTTGATATTTTGAATTAGAGTGTAGTAAACTACTATGATCGTAGACTTTAGATTATTGTTTATATGTCTATTCAAGTGGAATTCTGCCTCGACAGCTAATTATTGTCTGACGTATGTCAAACGCAGTAAGCACTCTTGGCAACACCGCGCGTAGCGCGCTCGTGTCAAGTCTGGTCGTCAACTTCGACTCCTTGTCGACCTGACTACTCCGATCTGCCATGTCCCATACAAGATTGGTTGTCGTGCACCTGTAGCAGATTGGTATCTGGTACAGTACCTGTGAGTGACCAATAGCCTGTTGAAGGCCCAACCAATGACAAAGACACGGTGTTTTGCATGTGGTGTAGTGGAGGGGCGGGGCGTCCATTGTTAGAACCCTTTGACACGGTATGGCGAGCCCGCCTATTGTGTCTCCCACCTACCTTGCCACACAATAGGTTTCACACGCACAGGTGGCGCCGGCTACCTCTAGAAATGCGGTAATCATTGTGCCCCGTGAGATAGTTCAATTCAGAATCCAGTAAGTTTTCAACTTGGACATTTTAAAACGGCACCAGGGTCGTTAAAGTAAATGTACTTACTTTACCATAATTAATTATAACAAGATAAATTGTTAACATTTAGGATTATTTATATCCAGTGTTGTGCACCTGGTCTTGATCCCCAAAAGGACTCCATAATCTCCTTGTTTTAGTTACACACCAGACTTAACAGGTACCTGAGTCCTCAGCATCAACGCATCCACCCATCATCCATACATCAACCATGTAGTGGTATTGATTCACCCATACACGTACAATGGTATTGTCCTACACACCCATACATGTACAGTGGTATTGGACCCACCCATACTTGTACAGTGGTATTAATCCACCCGTGGTGTAATCTACACATATAGTTAAATTGTGAAAAATACTCTAAATGTATTGTCTTTACCTATAAACTTGTATATACGTGATCAAATCTCATTGTTATTTAACTAAATAACTGAGACTCGGCTTCTTTGCCTTGTCCTAATTAACAGTTACCGGTGTGGTCTTCAAGTCATATTAATTGATGTGGCCAATAACTGTGTCCCTTTCAAATTATGTCAAATACAAACCAAAATATATTCCAACCATTGCAAATTACAACTTATCCTGTCCAATTTACGACCAACCCATCCAAATTACATCCAATAAAGTTGAATTTATTATTAAAACAAGTCAAAATTGTATCCAAATCAGTCGAAATTATGTTCCATAAAGGTTAAATTAAGTCCAGTTCAGTTCAATTTACGTCCAGCCCAGTCCAGATTAAGTTCAATCCAGTTCAAAAGACATTCCTTCCAGTTTAGAAATGTGAAATGTGGTCTCCCTTTCTCTGTTATATTCAGTTGCGTGAACTTCTGTAAGTTGAACTGTTTATAATTGATTTTGTAATTTGAATCGAATTGAAATTGATTTTGTACATAAAGTGGTGGTAGTGAAATAACGGAAAAGATCCGAGCTGTGTAGTCTTGTACTTGCTGAGTTGGACTTAGCTCGGAAATGCCCATTTATCAATAGCTTGGGCAACTACTAAGGTACTTACAGGTTTACGTGGAATCCAAACCAAGTAGTGCTGATCTGATTGTCAACTAATTGATAAGCCAGATACTCACTTTTCTTGTACACAACATCCGGACTCTGACTATCACCCAACAATGTAACACCTGTCTCATTAGTTATCTTTTCCATAGTAAATTACTTTTGTCTTTTATTATGCTTAAAATAGTTTTTTTTGTATATAATAAAAACAACAAAACAGGCTTCAAAAATATCCATACTACTTTTGTGACGCCTTTTATAGTCGCTGATAACAAACAACAGTACTAGAGAAGAGAAGAGGTCAAAGAAGAACCTGTGGAATCCGTTCGCATCTCTAATGCCGCAACGTTAGCTAGTGTCATTGTGTGTTGTATTGTTTTGTTTATGACGCAATCCGCCGGCGTCGCACTAAAAGTTTATTGCCGACCTCACATCAGGTGCTAGAGTGCGTTTCAGCATTTATGACAACCTTTTTTAATGGGGATAATGAAGTTTTATCCAACAAAGAGAAATTAGAATTCACCGTTACTTCCTATGGAAGGGAAAATTATTGTTAGCTTTTACCAACTAAGAAAAGTCCGAATGCTGAAATCCGTTACCATCTTATTTAATCATTGTTAAAGTGATATTGCGGTCCCTTGATGACGATCCTCCCATTCTCTCACCCACACATACATTTTTGTCAATGATGGTCATCCACTCTCGTCGTTGATGGTCCTCTTTTCTTAATCTTATATTCTTACATATGAGACACCGACAAACGTTGTGCGTATTTTAAGGCGAATATGAATGATGATGTAATTGTAGGATGAGTGTATTCTGGTTACTAACTGAGTTCAATCAGTATTACTAATTCAATTACTAATCTCTCATACGGTGTGCTTCTACTTGCGGACCTGCCATTTACGGCACAAACTTATTTTTTCGGAGTTATCATGTTAACTATAAAGTACCGAAAGACTGAGCTTCTTTTAGTTGAATTTTGCAAACTGAAGGGGTAGCATTCACATATCCCAGAGGATCCTGAGGGTCTTTCGTTGTTGGTCTACAACCTCACAAGGATTCTTAAGCAGTACGCCTGGTTAGAAAACATAGTCTTTTCTAAAATCTGATGGTATATTAGTAATTAAGAGAATAATACCTTTAGTTTGATACCCCACTTGGGGGCATTATTTAACTTTACTCATTTTGGGATTTTGAGCATATTTTTTATTTGGGTTTGGGGGGGGGGGGGGGGTGTGGAGTTGCCGAGCATATTGTTGTTCCTTTCAAAATGTAATGGTATAGTGTGATTTAGGAGATAAATACATATAGGTTGATACCCCTTTTTCTGCTAGAAGTCGATAACACGGGACGTCTAGGAGCCTCTGGGACAGAAATCAGAATTTTCTCAGGGTTGAGACCGGTGCCAATTGATTTCTCGTGGTCGGAAACCTCAACAAAAAAAATAAAAATAAAAAAAATAAAAATCCTTGGAGCCAAAAGAAATTTCGCCCGGACGCTGGTTGTTTTAGATAATAATTTAAATGAGTAGCCTAAATGTCCAAATAATGTATTTAGTGTTGCTTATAGTTAAGAAATATCTTGATGAGATGGAAGGAAATTTCTACGTCAGCAAATGGATTTCAAATAAAGTGGTTTTTGTAATATTTTATAAGATAATTATGATTATTGTCTTATATGGCTCAAATCTAATGAGTTACTTGATGTTGGCTGAAGCGCAGCATACCTTAGAATGATAAAAGTTGTCTTTCTCCGTTGTCTATGCTTAGAATTTTTAAACAAGTGTTTATTGGATTTATGATTGAATTGTATTTTATGCTATGTCAAAGTTGCGTAAGACTTAGCTTTTTTTTAGCAATTGTATGTTGAAATATTTTAAGGATCGCCATTTCTTTTAAATTTGAACATATTATAAAACTACTGTCACTATTAAAAATACATAATATTTTTAATCTCTTAAATAATATTGAGCTTTTTTAAAGTCAGTGGGTCTTAAATTACCCAAAACTCTTTAAAATACACAAATGGACAGAAAGACAACACACATTTTAGGACTTATATTTATGGTAAATTTTTTCTTTATTTTGATCCTAGTAGCTACATCCTTAGATAATATGGCTTAGGTACATACACACTGTATACATAAATGTACAGCTTTAACAATTATTACAAACTTTAAACCTAAAACATACATATTGTGCTTTTCAGGAAATCGAACCTATCTTTAAAAGGGATTTGTTTGCTTATGGAGTAATGAAAGTAAACTTTACAAGACGAGTGTTATCTTTGTCACGAGTTCCATGTCGTAAATATGTGCATGTGGTAGCCATAAGGCATACTAACAAAATTTTAATATACTGATATCAAGGACGAGTTGAATATGGAGTAATGAATATTGTTAAGTTAATCTTCATTACGCCGCATATGGCACATCCCTTGAAAGTGACAGCTGTCAACCTTTACTAATATAACAATAGCTCTGGTTTAATTTATTAGGAGCACCGCAAATGGCAGGTCGCCGCAAATAGCATAGCATCCTTTCAAACTCCCACAAATATACTTTACGTCGATGATGATCATCCACCCATACACTCACATCGTTGATGGCTCTCTCACCGCCCATACATTTACGTTGTTGACGGCCACCTACCCACCCATACATTTACGTTGTTGACGGCCACCTACCCACCCATACATTTACGTTGTTGACGGCCACCTACCCACCCATACATTACAATGTTGACAGCTACCTACCTACCCATACATTTACGTTGTTGACGGCCACCTACCCACCCATACGTTTACGATATTGAACGCCACCTACCCACCCATACATTTATGATGTTGACGGCCACCTACCCAACCATGCATTTACGTTGTTGACGGCCACCTACCCACTCATACATTTACGATATTGACGGCCACGTACCTACCTATAGGCTACATTTACGTTGTTGACGGGCACCTACCCACCCATACATTTACGTTGTTGACGGCCACCTACCCAAACATACATTTACGATGTTGACGGCCATCTACCTACCCATACATTTACGTTGTTGACGGCCACCTAACTACCCATACATTTACGATGTTGACGGCCACCTTACATCGTGTTTAGCTGGGTTATAGGTTTATGCTGCCAAGGTATAATTTCGTGCCCTAATTTATTGATTTAACCCTCCTAATAATGACTACCTCAGCTCTGACAAGGACTCTGTATAAAATATACAGACTTATTGAGTTTGATAATACAAGTATAGACTGCAAACCTGTGCTAAATAATCCCGCAAGTCTTTAGTTCACAAAGTCGTGGGCAGCCTAGCGCAACAGACAACGAGGGCTTGCGTACACTTCTAGCTCGTTTTGCTTTGTGGAAGGAACAAAACGCAGACAATGCGTCTCGGACAAGTGAACCAAATTGAAAAGAAAATCGCCCAACAAACAAACAAACAAAGCGAGGTATGGAAAACAAAGCTCGACCTGGACAAAAGGCCTGAAAGAGCATCTCTGCCATTGGAAATGATGAATGACGCGCTCTGTAAGAGATAGCTGCAATCAGAGCACGATTATCCACAATGGCGGCGCACAACGGACTGTAACAACCGACCGCCATTCCTATTCATTTATGTCTTAAATAACAAATTACGAATTAAACTTTTTTGCAGAAGTCACTGTAACAAAGTAGGTTAATTTGTAGTTGGGTAAGGAAATCAAAAGAGAAACTAAATTGTATTAATCCAACGTATAGAAGCCACGCTAACTCATAAACACTAATACAAGTTGAAAGAAGTTAACAATTACTTGTGGATAAAGCACGTGGTAAAATGTGCAATTAAAATTGTTCTTTTTCAAGATCTGTGGTAGTATGGATTTTAAAAACAGTTTTCCTTAGTTTTGCAGTTTGGAAAGAACAAGTTAAAAATATAGGACACATTTAGCTCTTTTCCACATTTACAAAAAAAATAAATAAATAAATAAAGGCTAATTAATTTGTAATAATTAGTTGTTCCTCAAAGTTTTAGTAAAAAAAAATAGTTCTTTACACGTCTAATTTATTTTCCTCGGCAGAGTGGCGAATACTATAAAAACATTATAAGTTTATAATGCTACATTTGAGATTGATGTCAATTTACATTTTAAATGGGGAATCAGCTAATATAAGTTTTAGCTATTTTGGTAGTCATTGGGTGAATTTTAACCCGAGTAACTAGACTTATTTTTTGAATAATTCAAATTTGTAATATTTTGTTTCAAGCGTGTTTCACTTTTCACTCATTCTGAACTCTCATAAACATCCTGGTGCAGAATGCATAAGCCATATAAGATGACGAGAATATTTACCTCCTTGAAGAAGGAAATTACAATTCTCCGTCTTTAAATCCCAAAATTTGTATTATTTTGGTTAAAATTGTTGTTAGATATAAGCCATATAAAGAAATTAAATATTCGACTTATGTGCGAGAAATATTGGCCCCAAAAATGTATTAACTGGAACTGATTTTATTTTTTATCGAGTCCAAATGCATATTCCATGAAAGGTTGTCAATCCTCTAGTTGTTTGATACAATTCGTTTCAATGAAGATACTTGGGTATATTTTGTTTTAATCCGCTAAGTTGGAAAAAAAACATGAGTTAGTTTTCTATAATTTATTTAAAGATTGTGGTTAAATCAAAACTGTTTAATTTTTGCAAAATTGAGATATAAAATTAATTTCCATTAATGTTATATATCAGCCTTCGAACTCAGTTGAATCGGTTCTGAACTGGCGTGGGCATATGTAACTTCATATATAAACAGAGTTGACGCTATATCAGTCATATGGATCACATAGTTACAGAGTGCCCCTTGCGCTGTTTTACGGAGGGATTAGCCAGCATCCTAATCAATGAGGCTGGTCTTAAATTGCTTGAAGGATGGACTTAGCTGTGTTACAGGGGATCACTTTATATTATTTGTATTAATGTACAATATGACTAGGATCTTGGTCCAAATATATAAAAAAATTAAAAAAAATAATAAATGGTGGCTGACAACAAACCATCCTATGTACTGTTACGTTGGTATTTTGACAGGTAACCCTATGTTGGTCTGTTCAAGGTAACCCTACGGTGGTATGTCCATTGTAACCCTACGTTGGTATGTCCATTGTAACCCTACGTTGGTATGTCCAATGTAACCCTACGGCGGTATGCCCAATGTAACCCTACGGTGGTATGTCCAATGTAACCCTACGGTGGTATGTACAATGTAACCCTACGATGTTATGTCCAATGTAGCCCTACGTTGGTATGTCCAAGGTAACCCTACGTTGGTATGTCCAATGTAATCCTACGTTGGTATGTCCAAGGTAACCCTACGTTGGTATGTCCTATGTAATCCTACGTTGGTATGTCCAATGTAATCCTACGTTGGTATGTCCAAGGTAACCCTACGTTGGTATGTCCAATGTAACCCTACGTTGGTATGTCCAATGTAACCCTACGTTGGTATGTCCAAGGTAACCCTACGTTGGTATGTCCAATGTAATCCTACGTTGGTGTGTCCAATGTAATCCTACGTTGGTATGTCCAAGGTAACCCTACGGTGGTATGTCCAAGGTCACCCTGATGCCTTTGTGACGTCTGGGCCACTGTTTACTGCCAGCCTCGGGAGCGGCCTCCAGTCAGAATGGTCAATAGCACTTCACCATTGTGCCTTATGACAAATGAACTGACGCCAGTCCTGTCCCAAGCCTTGTGCTATGATAAATGGAACCACCGTTTTGTCTTTTAGACAATAACCACCTTTTTGTTCGCATTCCTTATTATCTTGTACACTCTTTGTGTGGGTCCATAACATTTTCTGGCGAGACACAAAGAAAAAACTTCACGTGTGATGGAATAGAAGGGTGGATAAAGTAACCAAAATTGTTCTATCGATATCGAAACATAACAAAAATCGTAAAGTTAACTCTTATATCGTAACTTTAATAATATGGATTGTGATGAGTGTAGATGAGTGAACTTAGTCATTGTTACAAACTAAAGACGACCATTCCTTAGAAAGTGTAATTAATTAATAGCCCAGTGATAAATGAACAGCCGGTGGTTATCAGTTAATCCCTTTCAAAATTTCTTATGACTGATGGAAATCGAACTGAAAAACTGTAGAATTTGAAGTTGGGCTTCAACCAACTTCGCTACCGACCAATTTTTGTAGTTCACCCTCCTCTTTATTTGGAAGCCGTACTACATATTACTTTCTGTACATACTCACGCAGTCGAATCAACATGAGTCACCAGACGAGGATCATGCCGGATTGACGCGAGTGCATAGGCTGTCCGGATCCTGGAAAATGAATGCAAGGAAATTAAAGACTTGGTTTATAAGGGCGAGCGACAGTGGAGCGCCTGTCAAAAACATATCAAACTGTCAGGAAATAGCACAACTGCGACAGTGGAGCGCCTGACCGTGAGGCGGCGCTCCACTGTCGTACCCTCACGGATCCAGTGTGACATGGGTAGGGTTCAAAAACTAGGGGGTCTTGATATCTATGATGAGATTGTGTATAACTTGAGAACAATCTAATTTTGGGTGATTATATTGAGAACAAGTAATTTATGTTTGTTGAAATAATCTTACATTCTATTTACACATAAAACCCGGGTTCGATTCCTGTTTTGTTCACAAATTTTGCACTTCAAATTTCTTTAAGAATAAAAAAGCTTTCTGGTATTAAAATTGTAACTATAAGCTATATTAAAATAAGCTGGTATAATCCGATTTATTGACACGCTTCTAAGTCATAGAAAAGGAGTATTGTGTAAGACGTAAAATCGTGGATTGATTGGCCTAAGTAACTATTTTTCATAGTCCTTTCTATTAAATCAAGGCTAAACAGGTTGAACCGTCAATATTGTATAAAAGCTGCATTTAAACTGATTAATAAGTTGATAGAATATCTGTTTGCTGTATAGATTTCCAGTTTTGTAATAAAACGAAATACATTTAACATATGATGTAATTATAAAATTAATTTAAACAGTATTTAGTCATTATTGAGACACATCCAATACATTATTTTCATTCCAACCAACAAGTAGCTGACAACCAAATCTTTGAAGTCTTTGGATAGCGTAAATTATCAAAAGGCGTTTAATAACAAGTGATAATTCAATATGCATGACAATAAACTTCAAAATCAAATTAAATTTTAAATATGTTATATTTCCCTCCAGTCTCAGAACATTTTTACACCTGAACAATAAATGCTTGATTTAATTAGATAAAACTGATGAATTAGTTATAACAGTTATATTATTATATTTTGGGAACAAATTTATTTCATTTGACTTCTGCCCAATGATGATTGAGGTGAAGTGCCTCAATCAAATAACACATTTATTTGAAAATTCTGATAATTTACAGTATAGTACAGTTTATTAAAGTTGTTATGTTATACGTTCATCAATCAATCAATCAAACTTTATTGCCATATAATACAATTAGTACATGGGCAGGCGTCAATTATTCTAGTGAACAATACTGTACATAGAATACATATTCCTAGAATTATAATTACAACATTAACTATTAATTACTTTCCAGAAACTTATTTATATTATAATATGCTTCACTCAAAAGTAAGCCTTTAAGTCTGGTTTTAAAAGGTTTTGCATCCATTTTAATTTTTAGTGGGGCTGGCAGAGAATTAAATAATTTAATACCATTCATTAATAAATGTTTTTTTAAAAAGGAGGTCCGGTGTTTAGGTATTGGTAGATTTGTTTTACTTCGGAGGTTGAAGCTATTGGAGCATTGAGATGGTTCTATTCTGAAAAGGTCAGGGTTATTTATGACAAAACTTAGTGTTTGATATATATAAATGGATGGAAGTGTTAAAATATTGTGGTTTTTAAACCATTCTCTGCATGAATCGGTTCTTCTTAGTTTGAAGATGATCCTTACGGCTCTCTTCTGAAGTTTGAATAGTTGTTTAGTTCTACTGGTTTCAGAGCCCCAAATAGATATTCCATATGAGAGGTGTGGATAAACTATCCCATAATAAGCTGTCAGGAGATGACAAGACTCAAGCTGCGATGATAGAACTCTTAGTGCAAAAGTTCCTGAGCTCACCAAGCTTGCTACTCTATTTACATGGCTATTAAAGCGCAAGTCATCATCTATAAGCAACCCTAAGTACTTGACAGATTTTACAGGGCATATTAAAGAATTTCCTAAAGCATGCATTCCATGGTCACTCTCCTTTTTGGTAATAGAAAAATTTAAAATACTAGTTTTTTCCATGTTAACCACAAGTTTGTTTGAACTAAACCACTGAAGCAAACAATTCATTTCAATCGTAAGACTTTGACCCAAAAGGGGTTTACTTGGCTCAATAATTGACACAGCTGTATCATCGGCAAAAAGGCCTATATCTGCCCTAGAAACGCCTGATTTTATGTCGTTTACAAACAGAAGAAAAAGTAAAGGACCAATAACTGATCCCTGAGGAACACCGTTTTTCATCTGTACTACATGAGAAAAGCTATGCCTAAGTACCCTTAATCTGTCAATATAAGGAATTGTAACATGTTGTTTCCTATTCATTAGGTAAGGTCTTATCCAAAATAAAGGAACTCCTCTTACTCCAACACACTCCAATTTGTCCATCAGAATATCATGATTAACAAGATCAAACGCCTTGCTCAGGTCGACGAAGACTCCAGCTGCGCATAGACCCCTATCCAATGCAGAGACAATTTGGTTTATCAAGTGAAAGATTGCATGAGAGGTAGATCTATTTTTAAGAAATCCAAATTGATACCTGTAAATTAAATTATGATTTGACAAGAATTGCATCAGCCTATTGCAGAATGCCTTTTCCATCACTTTAGAAAAAGTGGAGATCAAAGCAATTGGTCTGAAATTGTCTAGCTTCTCGAATGAACCTTTTTTATGCAATGGTTTAACTATGGAAGTTTTTAAAGCATCTGGAAAGCAACCTGTTTTAAATGAATGATTTAAAATGAAGCATAATGGTTTGAGCGAAATGCCATCAAAACCAGCCGAATTCTTTGTTTTAAGTGACATAATTATGCTGATTACTTCGTTCACTGTAACAGGAGTTAAAAAGAAAGACTCATCAAGCAAAGGAATGCTGCAAACATTCGAATGTGATACAAAAGGTGAAGGTACAGGAACGCGATCAGAAACAGTAGCAAAGTAGTCATTGAAAAGATTTGATACTAAATTTGGATCCTTTATTATGTGATTGTTGCCATCTCTAATTTGAAAATTTTGGAAGGAATGCTTTTTAAGAGATGGTCTGTTTTCATTAATTATCTCCCAGATTGTCTTAGAAGTATTATTTGAAGATTGTATTCTATTAGAAAAATATACAGACTTTTCCTGCCTGATACTATCTTTGAAAGTTCGTTTTATTCTACGATATTCTTTTCTTTCATTACTCGACCAATCCGAGTCCCTACTGATATAATACAGACTTCTCATTCTGTCACGCAGGGAAGCAAGCTGAGAAGATAATATAATTCTACTGTTAAAAGTCACCTTCTTAAGCTTGGTCTTCTTTAATGGAAAGGCCACATTAAAGTGGAAGTCCAAAATAGACATGAAATTATTGGTCATTTCATTTATTTCAACAGAAGAAAATATTTCTTGCCACGTTTCCATTTTCAATAGATATTTAAAATGACGAATACTATTGTGATTTATAAAACGTTTCATTTAATACTGGGGCTCTTGTTTGTCTATCGGTTGAAGGTCTATTTTCAGACTAAGTAACTGTGCATGATGATCGGAAATTGCAGAAATAAGGACATCGCAGTTAAGATCACTTGAGGGGAAATCAGTAAAAATATGGTCAATTCGAGATCTGGAGCCTTTGAATTCTCTCGTATAAGACTTAACCTGTGATTTAAGGGAAAAAGATGACATGACATTAATAAACCTACAGCTATTCAGATTGTCTTTGGTATCGTCTATATTAAAATCTCCCATTACTACCGTCATAGTTCCAATCTTCACAATGCTCTCCAAACAGTTTATCAATCTATTGAAGAACAAATCTATGTCGCTATTTGGTGGCCTATATACTGAAAGTATAAGAAGTTTACCTATGTGGAGTTTGACCTTTATAGCAGCTAATTCAATTGCTCCCTCATGACAGAAATGAGATATATCAACAAGCTCATACTCACATTCGCGTTTCAAAATTATACATGTTCCTCCACCTTTCATGTTCTTCCTTCAGAAGGCTGATGTATTGGTGAAGTCAGGGATGTGAACCGAAGCAAATTCAAAATCCCTCAACCAGTGTTCAGATAAGCAAACCAAATGAGAACGAACCTCATCCAACAAGAATTGAAGCTCATCGATTTTATTATGTCGACGTTAGAATGTTATTTACAATTTTACAATGTAAACTGTTACATTTTATTAAAGTTTAATAGTATCTATAACTTGTTAAAGTACCCATCACATAACAGCGCAGTAACGTACTAAAGTCACAGCCAAACTGAAACTTGAAAGTAAAAGGTATAAAGATAGACAATATTGTAAATAATTTTAAGATAAGAAACGTCTTTACATCTCGTCTCCCATTACAAATTCCTAAGGATCCCAGTTTTTTTCAGGTTTCTTTGATATGTTTAAATTTTATTTATACTCATTCTTCAAGCTCGTTTCTTTACTGGATATATAATTTAATGTTATAAGATGAAATAAACACTCCAGTAAATAATTTTTTATTTTCGTAAGGCCTTTCAGTAACAAAGTTACCATATTCAGACACACAAACTAAAATAATATCGTTTACATTTGATTGATTTGAATAATACATGGTAAAATAAAAATAAAACACATGGAATAATTAAAAGAGAAAATAATAAATATATATATATATATATAAATTGTATAGATTAAAAATAATAGTGGTGAGTTCTCAAATGTTCCTGGCTCGTTATTAACAAGAATTTCTTTGAATTGTTGTATATATAAGCTTTCATAAACATCTAGTTGTTCTTTATTTTGAACTTCTTTTAGTAAATTACATTTTGTAAAATTATGGTTGAAATTGATGCAGTGTTTTGATATCGCTGATTTTTCCTCTTGATAATTTTTAAAATGATATTTGTGTGCTTTTAATCTTGTTGCAATTTTTCTTTTGGTTAGACCAATATATTTTTGATTGCAATTGTCTTACTCAATTTCATAAATTCCAGACTTTTCTTTTGTCCTTTGGATTCCCAAGTAAATATTTTAATTTTGATGTACATTTAAACGATAAATTTACATTAGAATGTTTCTTAAAACTTTTTTGCATTACGTTTGAAAAAGATCCATATGTAACCCTTCTCTAAACAAACTTTTTATTTTTGGGTAATAGTGTTGTTTGGTTTTGTTTTTCAATTTGTTGTCTTTTCTTATTTATCATTCTGTTAATCATATTCAGGTTGTATCCATTAAAAATTGCGGTTTCTTTGATTTTTGTAATTTTTTTATTGAAATTTGAGGTAGATAAAGGTATATTAAATAAACAATGAATTAATGAATGGTATGTAGCTCTTTTTTGAGATGCTGGATGGAATGAATCAATTGGTATGAATCATAAATTTTGTGTTGGTTTTCTATAAATATCGAATTCAATATGACCAGATGCTTGGTTTCTTTTAGGAAGGATATCA
>JAQJVL010005586.1:0-34320 GCA_035578905.1 Stictocephala bisonia | reverse complement strand
TTTCTTATTACCTAAAGAAATATAATTGGAAGGGAACTAAAAAAAGGTAAGAAATGGGGAGAAGAAACACTCTTACAAATTGATCTTATGGTGAGTACGTGGGGGAGTGAGTTTCTACTTGCTGAAACAAACATGATTGTGCAAGCTTAGAAAGTTTGTGGAGCTCAGCCTTGAACATCCTTCAAGACAGCTTTCTCCCCAATAGAGGCACCTCCAATGTTTTCAAACTGGCATCTGGCATGAGATAGATAGCAAATTTTAATCTTTTTTTTTAATTAATAACTATATATCTTCATTTCAGGGTTTTACCTTTTCTTATGTGCTTTAATAATTACATTTCAGGATAATAGCTCTACTTCCTAGAGTTAATAAGTTTTTTTTTCAAGGTTAACAGAGTTTTCTTTGATGGCAACATTGAGGGACTACTAAAAGAAGGCGCCCATCCCTAAATTAGGAAATATAAGAAGAAAATTTGAATTCATAGGAATTAGTGGGCTATGTGTTCGGAAAGAATTATTTTTAAATAAATGTTAATATGAATAATTAATTTTGTGTTGAATTTACAAAAATTTATTTATTTATTTTAAGATTACTAACACATACAATTTATATCTAGCCTGGTTGCGAAATTTTGATTATAAATAAAATACAAATCTATGAGGTGTGATATGTTGGTCAATTAATTATAAGATATCAAGTTAATTTTCCAACTAGAGTTCACTGGAGAATGAAGGGGTTGGATCCATTTCATTTACCCTACACCAGCATTCAATATTATCCAGCGTGTTCTGCAATTCCACCTAATCACGTATAAACAAAACTCTGAAAAACTTGAGGTCATCAGCAAACAGCAAGAAATTATGAACAATATTATTGACCTAAATTCTGAATAATAAGGGCTCCAAATGAGTAATAAGGGCTCCAAATAAGACTCCTGGAAGTTGCATTAGATGCATTTAATTATCTTGACAATGGTTTTGTGCATCTAAAATACAGGGTTCGTCTCATGAGGTAGCTCCAACGCCATTGAAGAAGAGAACTTGTAATGCCACGTACTTCCAGCTTGACCAGAACACACATTCTATCAATGGCCTTTGAACAGTCAAGATACATACAATCGAATTGATTTCTATTAGAGAATGCTGAAATTATCAAGTTTATAAATTGTTCACTAACAATTTTATTAAATGCAGATAATCTGTCAAAGACACTCAAACAATTTTGAATAAGACATTTGAATAGCGAGCAACCTGCAGTTATAGACTTCTGATAAATCTCCAGACTTGTAAAACGATATAAGCTGATTTTCATCATCTTTGGAAACATTCCTCTTTTTCAGCAGGACACTGAAAAAATTGTTACTAGCACGATGAAACCGTCAGGTGCGTCATGGATCAACCATGTATGTTGTCAACCAAGCTGTATATAGTAATAATATCAATTTTTAATGTAATGTCAAAAATATCAAGTTATCAGCTGTTTGTACATTTCAATATGTTTTTTCTCTGTATTGTTAGAATAATTTCAATTCATTACAGTCCATTATTTTGTTCAAACAACATCGTGCATTATTTTCAGTGTTTTAGTTTTATTCAGTTCCATTTGGTCCTTAGAGCAAAGGATATTATTTTGTTTCAGTCAAAAAGGCAATCATTTTTTTTTTGTTTTGTTTTTAATCATAAAAACAATACTTCATAGTTATTTATTTCAGCACATTTCCAAACATAAACAATGGAAGATTTGAAAATTCTAATAGCAAAAAGAGGCAGACTAAAAGCTTCCATTACACAGATGGTTAATTTTGTAAGTAATTTTGATGTAGAAAATGGAGCAATTTCAGACATTAAGGTAAGAGACTCAAAACTCGAACAACTCTACTTGGAATTTTGTGAAGTACAATCCAGCATTGATACCATAGCTTCAGATGATACAGATACAAATTTTATTGAGTTTTGAAGATAATTACTATTCACTAAAATCTGAATTCGACACCATTTTAAACAACTCAAATAAATTGAATTCAACCCCATCAAACCAATCAGTCAAAGAATTTAGCTTCAGTAGGAAAAATGACACAGTAGTACTGCCCAAAATTAATTTACCAACCTTTGAGGGTAAAATTGAAAATTGGACATCTTTTTTGATCTTTTCAACTCAACTATCGACAAAAACAATGATTTGGCAGAAATTCAGAAATTTTACTATCTGAAATCTAGTTTAAAGGGAGAACCACTCAGTCTCATCTCATCCTTGCCCTTGACACAACCTAACTACAATGTAGCTTTAGATATTTTAAAAGAAAGATACTCAAACAAAAAACTTATAGTCAATGCTCATTTAAATGCATTATTTTCATTACCAAATGCTTCATCACTAGCAAACATTAAACAGTTACTAGATACAGCAAATGTGAACATTCGAGCTCTAAATAGCCTTGGTTACAAAACTGAAGAGTGGGATATTTTGTTAGTTTACATGTTAGCTTCCAAACTTGATCAAGACTTGAGAACTAAATGGGAGTTAAGTAGCACGTCAGTTGAACCCCCCTTCTTTCTCAGAGTTTGAAACATTTTTAAAACAATACATACATGCACTAGATGCTAGCAGTGTCAATAAAGTAAAATCTAGTTTTAACTTCAAGACTAATCAAAGCAATTCAGCAATGAAACCAGGTCTAGGTCTACACACAACTGAAGTAAATCGGGTTAAGTGTGTCTCATGTCCTATGTGTCAAAACTCTCATGAGTTATTCAGTTGCAATGAGTTTTTGAAACTCAACACAAATGACAGAATCCAAAAGGTGAAACAACTTCACAGATGTTTCAATTGTCTGTCAGCTGGTCATGTTATTTCAGCTTGCAAAGGTTCAAAATGTAAAATTTGCTCAAAGCCCCATAATACCTTATTGCATTTACAGAAGTCAAATTCAACACATTCAGTAACTAACTTAGATTCACCATTTTCACAACCGTTGAAAAGTGACAAACAAGACTCAACGATTTCAGTAGCACAACAATCTACTGACAGTGTAGCAGCAAACCCAAAAATATTATCAACAGGTGTTCATAATGTAAAAAGAGTATTACTTTCAACAGCAATCGTTGAAATTCAAGACTTTCAAGGCGACTTTCAGAAATGTCGTGCTTTGATTGATCCTGGTAGTGAGGCAAGTTTCATTTCAGAGCATTGTGCTCAAAAACTCAACTTGAAAATACAATCATGTAATGTTCAAGTACAAGGTGTTGGTCATACTCATGTTGGTAACACACGTGGCCTTACAACTTGTTTGTTGCGCACAAAACAAGAAGCAATCAGAGTCAACACTTTCATATTGAGAAAGCTTACCAGTATCACCTCATTGTCTTCATCATCATTTGATCATTGGACACACATAAACAACCTTGAACTTGCTGATCCATTTTTCTTTCAATCAAGCAGCATCGATATCATTCTTGGTGCTGATATCTATTCATCACTTTTAATAGATGGAGTAATCAGAGGTCCACCAGGAACCCCTTGTGCTATCAATACAAAACTAGGATTCTTATTGATAGGTGAAATCTCATCAGCAGATGTCAAAACAGCTTCAAATAAAGTCAAAACACTGTTTATCAGACATGATGATGGTCTAAATACTTTAATGGAGAAATTTTGGAATTCTGAGGATGTTGGTTACAAACAGGATTCACCAGCTAGTACAGATGAAAACATAATATGTGAGGATCACTTCATAAATACACATTCAAAAGATCAATCGGGCAGATTTTGTGTTCATTTGCCATTCAAACCCTCTATCACAAGTTTAGGTGACTCATATCATATTGCATTAAAACGATTCCAACGTTTAGAAAGTTCATTTGAGGAAGATAAAAACAAGAAACAGTCTTATGATCAATTCATAAATGAGTACATTGAGTTAAATCACATGAAACCTACCCAAACAGTGACACAAGTATGATGAATCACAACTATTACCTACCACATCATGCAGTATACAGACCTAGTAGTACTTCAACTAAAGTCAGAGTAGTGTTTGACGGTTCATCTAAAACTACAAGTGGCACTTCTTTAAACGATCATTTGTACATTGGCCCAAAGTTACAATCAGACATAGTATCCTTACTTACACGTTTCAGACTACACAAGTGTGTTTTTACTGCAGACATTGAGAAGTTTTTCAGACAGATTTTAATAACACCAGAAGATCAATGTTATCAGAGAATTCTTTGGAGATCAAATCCTTCAGAACATATTCAATCTTATGATCTCTGTACAGTCACATATGGAACTGCTTGTGCCCCATACCTCTCAATCAGATGCTTACATCAACTAGCAGATGACGTCAAGAAGCAGTATCCAGAAATTAGTAGAATTTTAAAAGAAGATTTTTATGTTGACGATCTTATCTCAGGCGCAGATACAATTGAAAATGCTAAGCAAATAAAACAGGATTTAGAACATGTAATGAGTCGATCAGGATTCAACCTAAGAAAGTGGTCATCAAATTCAAAAGAGCTTATCAGCGATCAGTCTCAAACTGAAGTATCAATTCAGTCCAAGGACAATACTGTTAATCTTTTAGGAATGCAATGGAATCCTCACCATGATACATATCTATATTCATTGAATGTGACAAATATACCTACACCATTGACGAAGAGAATCATTTTATCAGAAGTAGCAAAACTCTATGATCCCTTAGGATTTTTATGTCCAGCAGTTACAAAAGCAAAATTAATCCTTCAAGACACTTGGTCACAATGCAAGAGTTGGGATGACGAGGTTCCTCAGCAAATAGCAAACGACTTCCATCAACATAGAAACGGACTTCAACATTTCAAAAATATCACCATTCCCAGACCGCTGATTTCATTTGAACAAAATGCAACACATGATTTAGTAGGATTTTGCGATGCTTCGGAGAAAGCATCTGCAGGAGTACTTTACATGAGAAGTGTCTCGTCAACATAAACAACAGTAAGATTAATCATGGCAAAATCAAAAATCACCCCCTTAAAGAAGAGTACAATTCCACGACTAGAGCTATGTGGAGCGCTATTATTAGCGAAGATGGTAGCAAAGATCAAACCTTATCTACCAATTGAAAATACATACCTGTTTACGGACTCAACTGTAGTCTTAGCTTGGATATCTAAAGATCCTATGAAGTGGAAAACCTTCGTTAGTAGCAGAGTATCTCAAATACAAGCATTAACAAACATTTCTCAATGGAAACACGTTAAATCGGAAGAAAACCCAGCAGACATTGCATCAAGAGGAATTTCAGGAGAAAAACTCACAAAAGAACAGAAATGGTGGTCAGGCCCTCAATGGCTTTCTGAACCTCAAGCGTTGAACAACAAGAATGATCTTGAAAATTATTGTTTCGATTCAAATACAATTCCTGAAACAAGAACAATTAAATGTGCTTTAACAACTAAAGAAGAAGAAGACGAATGGTATCTCAAATTTAATTCTTATACAAAAACTATTCGAGTAACAGCTTACTGCATGAGATACTTAAAAAACATCAAAAGGTGTAATATATCAGGTCCTTTATCAGTGCATGAACTGGAAGACGCACACAGATGCATTGTGAAACATATTCAACAATTGAGCTTTCCAGATGATATGAGAAATTTACAAGATAAAGGAAGAGTAAAAAAGAACAGCAAACTTTTAAGTTTGAATCCTTTTATTGATGAACATGGAATCTTGAGAGTTGGTGGCCGGATCCAAAATTCGAACCTACACTACAACAAAACTCATCAAATTATTTTACCTGCAAATCACTCATTTGTAAAAACTTATTTAACTCATACTCATGAAAAGTATTTCCATGCAGGGATTCAATTTATCACGAATGATGTGAGACAAAAATATTGGCTTGTTGGTAATGTGAGAAATCAAATACGCAGTATTGTAAGAAGATGTGTAAAATGTATAAAATTCAATGGAACACCAATTTGTCCTCTAATGGGAAACCTACCATCATCGAGAGTTACACTGACAAAACCATTTTTTGAAACTGGATGTGACTATGCAGGTCCTTTCTTGACGAAACAAATAGGAGGACGTTGCAAAACTTTAAGGAAAACTTACTTGGCAATATTCATTTGCATGAGCGTAAAAGCTGTACATATGGAATTAGTTTCAGACTTATCAACAGAAGCTTTTTTAGCAGCGCTTAACAGATTTATTTCAAGGAGAGGCCTACCGAAAGACATATACTCGGACAATGGCACAAACTTTGTAGGAGCCGACAACAGTCTAAAGAAGTTTTTCAAAGATTCAAGTAATGAAATTCATGACAAATCTGCCACAAAAGGAATAAACTGGCATTTTATCCCTCCAAGCTCCCCTCACATGGGTGGACTATGGGAATCAGCAGTTAAATCAGCCAAACATCACTTGAAGCGAGTACTTGGAGATCACATTTTGACGTTTGAAGAATTGAACACGCTTGTGATTCAAATAGAAGCGATACTCAATTCTAGACCTATTTGCAGACTTTCAAGTGACCAATCTGAAACAGACATTTTGACCCCAGGACACTTCATTACTGGTGATACTTTGACAGCCCTTCCTGACAAAAGTGCAGAAAACGGCCCAATCAACTACAATAAAAGATGGCAACTAGTTCAAAAACTGAGAAGAGACTTTTGGAAAAGATGGCATGTTGAATATTTGCACACCCTTCAACAACGGCAAAAATGGAAAACCAAACAAGAAAATATCAAAGTTGGAGATGTAGTTTTAATCAAAGAAGACAATGTGCAACCAATGAAATACCCAATTGCAATAGTTAACCAAATTTATCCTGACAAACACAATACAGTTAGATCGGTGGACTTGGAAACTATAAAAGGAATATTTAGAAGACCAGTTGTGAAAATCATTAAACTTCCCACCGATAAAGACAATCACTAATTTCCTGCCGGAAGAATGTATATAGTAATAATATCAATTTTTAATGTAATGTCAAAAATATCAAGTTATCAGCTGTTTGTACATTTCAATATGTTTTTTCTCTGTATTGTTAGAATAATTTCAATTCATTACAGTCCATTATTTTGTTCAAACAACATCGTGCATTATTTTCAGTGTTTTAGTTTTATTCAGTTCCACAAGCTATTGCTGCAGCTCGAGTCAATTCTTCTTCAAGAAGTTGTCTGGGTGCTTGGTTTTCAAACATGTTTGACATGTTTTTGGCAATGTTGCAATCTCGAACGTGACAGCAACTGCAGCTCCAAAATTTTGAGACAGAAAATGATGAAATAAGTAATGGTAGAATTGATTTTCACATTTTTCCAATACAAATTGATAAAGACAAATTTTATTAATTTGTATTGAAAAAAATGTGAATATCATTTCTGTCATTATATATATATATATATATATATATATATATATATATATATATATATTATATTCAAATTAAGTGAGTTCTCATCAAAATGATGAGATCTTTCATTTACAACCAGCCCCACGCTATGGATGACTTGAGTCAGTTTCAACATGCAAATTTTTGTTTTAAACAATTTTCCAAAGGTTGGGAAATAAGAGTATATACTGTAACACATTGCTATTAATAATATATTAAAAAATTTTGAACATATGCTTGCTAATCACCTTAAGCTCGCCTGTGGGTAAGGGAATTTTTGTGTGTCCCAGTGAGGTTAGAACAATACAAATACAAGAACAAAATTAGCGTAGCCTATATAAAAGAGAAGCTTCTTAATATCTTTACAGAAAATAATTAACTATTTATCCGCTGAAACGAAATATTGAAGATTCATCATTATACTTGTTTTATAGTGCTGAACACAAATATATAATCATTTTTTTCAATAAAATTAATTTTTCAGCCCGAAAAATACACTTTTTACTTACCTAACCAAACATAACTTAACTTTTCTTAATCCTCTACATACTCAACAAAATTGTTTTATTTGCATTAGATTCAGGTGCCTGGCCTCCATGCCGGCCATCACTCAGACGGGAATGTGAGAACATTTGTTTTTGGTGGATAGTCATAGTTCACATGGCCACCATAGGTTATTTGCCGCAAACCTAGTTTTTCTACGTTAGCTCGAGAAATAATTGTTGCAGACCAAAACAGTTTTCAAATTTGTATTCAACATGAAAAACTACATCAAATTGTAAAAAACTTAATTTCCACGGAATAACAAGGGTTTTCTCATAAAATATAGACCTGATTCTACCCACTGGCGATAAGTCAGGATTGGCCAGGCGTCTAGAATATAGACCTGCTAAAAAAGATAATGTCTATTATAAATTTATTATAAATTCAAAATATCTATTATAAATTCAATCAATAATATGATTGAAATTTTTAATCTGAGACCTAGTATAATGGAACCTCCCAGAATTGCTGAATTTTCTAGTAATGAATTGATAATTTTCTTACAAAATTGTTAAATAGCCATTCCTACACAGTAGAACCACATACCTCTGACTATAAGGCAATTTCAGTTATAATAGACTTGCAAATGGACAACGTAAATTCAACAAATCAAAATAAAATATTAACTGAAACTAGGCATATATCTCCTGAGAATCTTGGCGACTTAACATTAAGACTGCAAACTGAAAACTGGATGTTGGTTTATATGACTAATAATATGGACGATATTTACAATAAATTTATTGAAACCTTTTCTTGCTATTTTAATGTTAGTTGCTCTGTACTGAAAGGAAAGTAAAATTAGGACAAATTAGCAAATAAAAATTTAGCTAAAAGGGAGATCTTGAATTGTATTCAATGTGGAGGCTTACTGGAGATGGCTACCATTAACTGAGATACTTGGAATTAAGAAATCGATATAGAAATAAAAGACAAACAGCCTAGTCTGATCAGGCACATGACAGCAAAAAATAAATCTAAAGCTTTTTGGAATGTTATAAACAGTCTAAGATAAAAAAATAGTCAGGATAGCAAACCATTAGTGTATTAGTTAATGATAAAGATCATAAAAGTTCCACATCTGAGACTTTAAATAAATACTTTACAAATGTTTCATCACTTGCAAATGGTGTCAACAATAACCATTGCCTATCAGTTTTTCCTAGATAAGTAAATGAGGGATGTAACTTTGATACATTTTCTCTTATCACCCCCCAAAAAATTAGATAGCATTATTATTTCAAAAATGGAACCGAAAAAATCAAGTGGTATTGATGAAATTTGTATTCACACCCTAAAATTTTGTAAGGAAGATGTATACTGCCTTTAACCCACTTGATTAATTTTTCTATAGATACTGGTTTTCTCCCTCAAAATTGTAAAATAGCCAAAGTCAACCATTTGTTTAAAAAATCAGACACATCCGGTCCGAGCAACTACATTCCAGCAATTCCTCCCAACAATTTCTAATCTAGTAGAAAAAGTTGTTTCCGAGCAACTTACAAATTTTTTAAAAATTAAATACTTTTTTTGTAAAAGACATTACCGTTTTCGGAAAAACAGATCAACAAAATTGGTACTCATTGATTTCATAAATGACTATACCCGAAGTGGAGGCTGGTCTAAGGCCTTTGACTATGTCGACCATATCATTCTCTTGGAAAAATTGGTGTCATCAGGAATTACCAGTCTTGCCTTCAAATGGATTGAGTCGTACAAGACGGATCATTATAAAATAAACAAAATTAAAGGAAAATCCGAAATTAAAAACAATGTCAACACCTCAAAAGATAACCAGCCGAGTTATGCAAGGTTCTATGTTGGGACCTCTCCTATTTTTGGATTATATTAACGACATACCAGACAGAGTTCGGCATCTACCTCTTTACTGATGATACGACATTGGTCATAAAAGGGGTGGATGTGGAGGCTCTGGAAAACGAGTCAAAAAAAATCAAAACCTTTCAAAATTTTTAAAGGAAAGCAATCTCAGTTTAAATTCTCAAAAACAAAATATCTTTGTTTTCAAACAATACAAAAACAAAATTTAAAAAATAATAGGACTCCGAATTTATTTATTGGAGAGGATCAAATTGTACAATCCAAAACCACAGATTTTTAGGTGCAAGACTGGATGATTATCTTGGTTGGAATAAGCACAATCGGGGGCTAGAGGGATCTTGCTCCGAGGGGTATTTCTTGGGGTCTTTTTATCCTTCAAAGGATGAGGACTTACGGCACCATTCTTCTATCCACTCATATACTATGGGCTGTTTGAGCAACATATTTCATATTCAATAGTTTTAATAGGCTCTTCAAAAATTAATTTAAATGAGATTTTTACTTTGAAAAAAAATCAATTAGAACCATCTTGGGGATGCCACTTAATGCTAGCTGTAAGGATTCGTTCATTCAGCTTGAACTCTTGAAAGTCCCATGCCTTTTCATTTTTGAATCCGTAGTCTATATAAAATCACAAAATGTTGTCCTCATTATATTGACTATAGATCTAATATAAGAAATAAAGGTACTCATGGTCAACAACACCGTTTAAAACTCTTTGAACATAAACCTCAATATGCAAGTCTTAAATTATTTCAGGCACTGCGCCACTATCACTTCTGAATCACTTTCTGACCCAACGTGGATGAGGATAGTTTAGTTTAGTTAAATAAAATAAAACCTTAGGCCTTGGATTTTAACCTTATTTTTCTTATTGAATGGTTTTTCTCTGTTCTATTGGAACAAAATAAACCAATTATTATTAACCTGTTCAATTTCTCCCTCAAAGACTACGGATGGAACAAGCAAATAATGAAAGTAAGTAAAAAGCATAAATACCAGAGCGTAGTCTGAAAAGGCCTGCCAGCCGATCCTTCAGCATGAATATAAGCAAATTGGATTTTTGTGATTGGTCGTTGTTCTCAAGACTAATAGGTGATTTGACACAAAAAAACTTTTTAGTGATGGAGAAACAATTGTCATCAACAAAATTAGTTATGAAATTGACAGCATAAAATAATGTACAAAAATTATATATATAATCGTGCTAAATAACAGATGTATAACAATTTACAATTAAAAATACAGCATTTAGATGTCAAACAAACTTTTACACAGAATATTAACTGTTTACCCCAAAAAATAAAGATTTCATTCTACTCAATGGTGATAAAATGTGTCCTTGATTTACAAAGTAGGTCTACAGATTGAAAGTGAATAGATTAGTGAAATACCAGCAGATATTAGTAGGCCTAACATCAAATTTCAATATTAGTGAGATGAGAATTGTCTAGGCCTAATTACACAGTATACTGAATATAATAATTCTATAACTGATCTGATTATAAACTATCCCAAGGTTGATGGTAATAGGACTTCTATATAGGTAAATTAAATATAATTAACATTATAAGTTGCCTAGACTTGGACTAATTTACACTACCCTTATAAATTCACAAGAATTTATTAAGACTAAACCAAGCCCTACTGTTAGCTATAAATTACAATTTTTAATTCAATCACAAGGTAGTATTCAAAGATGGCAAAATGCATTTTAGATCAATAAGTTAATCCATGATTATGGCTTACCTCCACACCCTATTAGTCCCACATACATATTGCTATACTAAGGATTATGACCTATATTCAACTATCCAACTTACATGGAACACAGTAAAATATACAAATGGACTTGCGAAAATGGTAAAATCACGATGTGGACCTGTTAAGGACGACTAAAAACAAAATGGGTTCCACAGTTGCAACTTACAATATATTCTTCACAGGTCCAAAACATCACATAACGCTATATATACACCATACCATATACATACCAGTCATTCAATTTTTGATGCACAACATTCAAAAATGATTTTTAATCCACTTGAACTAAATCCGTCTACAAAATGACCGGCAGATCTAGCCGGGGCAGATAATGACCGATGAAAGGGAGGGGATCTATATCACCTTGAAAAAACTACCATTTATAATCGGTTTATGGTAAATGCTATATTACGATATTAAAAATATAAAGCAAACACTAATTTGTAAACCAAATATTAGAATAAAGTTAAAATATTATAACCACAGTCTACTATAAGCGTTATTTTAGACGTTCCGCCATTTTCGAGACGTAGAGCGAACAATTGTATGCAATATGGCAGATGGCAGATCATCGAGAATGAAGGAGGAAATAGCTAAATCTGCTTAAATTGAAGACGTCATTAGAAAAAAAATGTAGGAAACAGAACCAGAGAGAAATAAATGTCAATTTCCGTGTGTATACAAAATATATTTAATAAGCTTTAATTGTATGTAAAATCTATGATATAAATAATAAATACAAATAATAAAGTAGACAAGTAGGTCTTTTGTTAGCCTCAAAGTTATACTGTGTTAACATATTTTTTGTCACACTAAATTTATATATTTTCTTTTTCAACGCCTTTGGCACTTGTGTAATGCTATTTTGTACAACTAATTCTTGGTTACAATAAACGCACAGAGCAGTATTTCTATATTCAGCAATATTGTATATTGTAATAACTTTAACATTTATTCACCTATAAATTTAGAATGGTTAATGTTTCAGTTGTAATTAAGATACTTTATTGCATAAAACCGGAAACCACAGCTCTGGAAAGCAACAGGTGTATTTAATTGCTTTATAACGTTTGCTGATTTATTTATCTTTAACATTAAAAAAATATTATATTAATAATTGTTCAACAACATAAGCAGTCATGTACTCTAAAGTTAATTGAGGAATATCCAACTAAAAATCCTAGTAGGGTTCGGATCAAGGTTCCTATACAAAAGGTTGTCTCATACAATTACGCAACCATATCACGCAGGTAGCAATTACGTCATAGGGATGCCTCAGCTGTTTTTATTCTGCCTTAAATAAAACATAAAGAAATTATAATAAAGTTGTTAGACTTTTAATAAACATTGTAAAAAGGTAACACTTATTTTCTTAAGAAAAATAAATAAACATAATTGAAAAAACACACATGATAAACATTATCATATGGTTAAATACAGCATGTTAGTTTAAATTCAATATGCCCTCAAACTAACGTGCTCCAGAAGGTTCTTCAGTCTTGTAACCGACATACCCTTCGTAAGGAAATCAGCAAGCTGCTCATGTCCAGCAACATGTCGCACATCAAATGTTCCTGCAATGAATTGTTCACGAACATACTGGTACCTCACATGGATGTGTTTTGAGCGTTTATGGAACTCCCCAGCATTTCTTGCTAGTCGAACGGCCCCAGCATTGTCCACAAAAAGAACAGCGTTGATCTTTTGTCCATACATCTCATTCAACATACTTTGCAGCCATACAATCTGATTAGCAGCCTCACTTGCAGCAACAAATTCTGCTTCTGTTGTTGACAGAGTAACACAATGTTGCTTAACAGAAGACCAACTAACGATGCCCCCAGCAAACATACACAGATACCCAGTGCGTGATTTTCTTGTTTCATCATTTGCAAAGTCAGCATCACTATAGCAATGTAGAATATTCTGACCTTTTGAATAAGTCAACTTGTAGTCCATTGTTCCTTTGAGATAGCGGAAAATCCTCTTCACATCACTCCATGCTTTCATAGAAGGAGAATTCAACTTCTGTGCAACCATATTTACTGCACAGCTTATGTCTGGTCTTGTATTGGTGATGTACATCAGACTGCCCACAGCTTCTCGGAAAGGAACACTTTTAGGTAAAGGTTTGTCTTCCTCCGATGATTCTTCATGCTTTAAACATAAAGGAGTGCCAATAGGATTACAGTCTGCCATCCTGAACCTCTCTAGTACACTCTTGATGTACAACTTCTGACTCAAAGAAATTCTGCCCTCAGCTCTGTGAATTTCCATCCCGAGGTAAGTTTCAGGATCAGTAACTTTCAGCTTGAATTCATGTTCTAATTCCGCAATAAAATCAGATACCTCTTGTTTATTTGAGCCAGCAATCAGACCATCATCCACAAAAATTACTATATACATTTTTGTACCATTCTTGTTACGAATATACAAACATGGGTCAGCAGTACTTTGGCTAAAACCTTTCTTAAGCATACTTTCCTTAAGAAGTTTACTCCAACATCTTGGACTTTGTTTTAGGCCATACAAACTGCGTTTGAGTTTCCAAACTCTCCCACTCTTGTCATTATAACCTTCAGGTTGCCAAGTATAAATGTCTTCATTCAGTTTTGAATAAAGGAATGCAGTCTTCACATGAAATTGTTTCAAGTGAAGGTCCTCTTGAACAGCCACATTCAAAAGACATCTTATTGTATCCCATCTTGCTACAGGGCTAAAGGTTTCGTTGTAATCTTCGCCATACTTTTGAGCATATCCTTTTGCTACTAACCTTGCCTTATAGTGCTCAGGATTCTGTTTCATAGTAATAACCCACTTCAGACCGATAATCCTCTTATTATTTGGACGAGGTCGTTCATAGCAGATTGCCAATGCCACCAATCAGGACTATTTACTGCTTCCTCATAGGTAAGACCAGCCTCGGCAAGTAAGACATAGTCTTGTAGATACGCAGGAGGGCGTCGCTGACGTTGAGGTTGGGTGTCATCTTCTTCATTTACGACTCCTCCTTCATCATTTTCAGCAGACTTGTCATCTTCCACTTCCACATTTCTAATATCTACGTCTTGGTCTTGAGATTCTCTAAACACTTCAACATCTTCTTCATTGCCCTGGGTTTGGAGAGGAGATTGAATGTTGACAGATGCATTACTCTTCATATTATCTGAAGCAATTGGCCTAAAAACAACATCTTTGCTTGTCATAATCTTTGGTGCAACATAGACTCTATAGCCATCTTGCTCGTCACAATACCCAACTAATATTCCAGGAACTGATTTAGCTGACCATTTCCTTCGCTTTTGTTTTGGCACGTGGACGTAGCAATCAGCACCAAACTGACGAAAGTGTTCAATTGGAGCAGGACCCTTTTGAAACCACAATTCATAAGGAGTTTTACCACCAACAGACGGACCAGTGCGGTTGATAACATGACAGGCAGTGTTCATAGCCTCAGCCCACAAACACAAGGACAGTTTCTTAGCATGTAACATGCTACGTGCTGCTTCCACCAAGGTACGCATCTCACGTTCCACAGAACCCATTTGTTCAGGTGTGTAAGGCATGCTTGTTCTCATAGAAATGCCACGATCAGAAAGTAGCTTTTTCACTTTGGCATTGCAGAATTCCGTCCTGCCATCACTCATAAAAGTTTTAACAACATGTCCCACAGTCTTACACTCACTGAAGAATATTGACAAACAATCAGGCACCTCTGTCTTTTCCTTCAAAAAGAAAACACGTCGAAATTTTGTGTAATAATCCTTCAACACTAGACAATATCGACTACCACTCAGAGATAAATTTTCCATTGGTCCACATATAACCTCCCCAGGCTTCTCAGGTTTTACAGTCCGTGTGTGATAAGTTTCCCGGTGTTGCTTACCTAATACACATCCCTCACAGAAAATGTCATCGTTTTCTACTGGAATGTCACGAGCACGCAGAAACTTATAAACATAAGCCTTATTTTGATGAGCTAAACTCTCATGCCACTCTTGCAACGTCTTATTAGTACTATTTGCAAGTTGTACAGAAGATTTGTTCTGTATAACCGACATTTCCAATTCATACAGACCATTGACATTATGTCCAAATAAATGTGACTTATTATCTCTCATAAAAACACATTTATTTTTACTAGCCTTAAAAATGTAGTTCTTTTCAACTAACTTAGACACAGAAAGAAGATTTCTTCCAAGTTCGAATACAAACCATACTCCCCCCAACACTCGGATAATTTGCTTCTTGCCGATTTGTACAAGAACACGGATGTCGCCTTCACCTTCAGCAAAGATCGCATCTCCATTAGCTACAGTAACTGAAACAGGCTTAGAATAATTCTGGTAAGTATCAAAATATTCTCGTTTAAAGCATATGTGTTGCGATGCACCAGAGTCAGCGATGAAAATATCATAATTCTGACCGTCAGCTACAAAACATAAAAACGGACTTGATTTCTTCTGGTTCTCCTTAGAAGAGCTCCCACCCTTTTTATCAGTTTTTAGCTTACTCGAGTTTTGAGGACACTTGTTTGCAAAATGCGGTCCTTTACAAATGAAACATTTTACCTTTGAACTACTGATAAGAGGTTTCTCATTAACATTTCTAACACCAGTTGATGTCATTGATATTTTCTTGTTTATCTGTAACGCATGCCCTCCACTTGTTGCATTCTTAGAAGGTAATCTTGACTCAATGAGCCTGACCCGCTCAATCAAAAGATCGACACTTCTGTCCACAACAGGAATGCTTTCCCATACGCTTTTAAATTCAAAGAATTCGCTCGGCAATGTGCTCATAATTCTGGACATAAGTACAATATCAGGCAAAATATTAGCATTGTGCTTTTGCAATTCCTCTTTTACTTCCCTAAATGTTAATTGCAAACGAGAAATGTACTGAACTAACTCCTCATCATCAGTCTTTTTGGAGAAAAAAACTGTTCTAAAACCCTATCTAACCATTGGCTAGAAGACTGTTCATAAATACTTAACAATTTCTGCCAAATTTCCATATCTGAGTTACAAGTTGCTGTTAATTCAACATGAGCATCATCTACAGCACTTACCATCAGGACCTGGGCTAGAGAATCATCCTTCTCATATGCTCTTACCGCCTCTCTGTGTGTTTTCTCAATTAGTCCTTTTTCTTCAGTATCTTTATCAGCAAGCTCGTCCAGGATTATTCCAGGCATAGTTCTCTGGCCTTTTGCAATATCCAGGACCCCATGATGCTTCAACATCAATTCCATTTGCCTTTTCCATCTACGCCAAGACTGAGCTCCATCAAGCTTTGCTATCTGTACTTTCATATCCATTTTAGATATATTTACAAAGTTTATATGGGCCCATAACCAAATAAAACATAAAGAAATTATAATAAAGTTGTTAGACTTTTAATAAACATTGTAAAAAGGTAACACTTATTTTCTTAAGAAAAATAAATAAACATAATTGAAAAAACACACATGATAAGCATTATCATATGGTTAAATACAGCATGTTAGTTTAAATTCAATAGCCTTCACTGCTGTAAACAAAACAAACCGGAAAAACGTAAAACATTTTATTGGTGCAAACAACCTAATAATGTTTGTGACGTTGGTGTAGTTTTCATTGGTGGTAGATAAACTTTATGGTTTATTTAAAAGTATAAAATAACCACAATGATTTAAATATGTTCAGTTTTAACATGAAAATGTTAGTAAGTGAGAAATATTTATATATTATTTTTCCTACAAGAAATTTGTTGACAGCATTACAAAATTAATTTTTTACTAAATATTATTTATAGAATCACTCCTTATGCCATTTTAATCAGTTAAATACAAAGTTCATATAATTCTGCTGAGTTCTACTGACGCACGCTTCTGGTGATATATCCTAGCGCTGACAGGAGTAAATTTAGTAAAAATTTATTATTAGGTGACGAGTAACCTTTTGCTAATTTGCCCCCAAACAACTCACTTAACTGAATTTAATTATATTGAATACCGTATTTATATTTCGTTCTTAGTGTTTTAAATTTGTCATAATATTTTATTACTGTTAGGTAATAAGATGATTGTACATAGTTAATATATTCTGTAGTTATAAGATTTGATTTTTGGTATTTCCCATGTTCACTAAAGCCAAGAGAGAGAGAGAGGGTTATCTGCCCTTAGAATAAACATCACGCCACCCCAAACTCGAGCTCTCATTGTTGCTCAGGAATAAACTCACCTCAGGCGACGGTTTCGCGCCACACAGCATACACTCTCGCTTAGTCTCTGAAAGTGTAAGGTCGTGGGTCTCGTTTCCAACTCAACAATTAGTGATTGTGTGCTCTTTTAAATTCTAACTCTACCTCTTGCAACTCTCTCTAACTCTGTGCTGCTCATCCAGACCTTCAAGAACCTCGTTTGTGCGGTACATGGTCGGTCTTTTGGACTTTCGAAACGCTCGTACTTCCGCGACTACTCTTCAGTGCTTTAGAACTGTGACAAAGGAAGGTGAACTGGATTACAAAGTGTCTCCAACTATTCCTGTTGAATACGTGGTCAACCAATCTCTGTGGTGAGTCAATTCTCTCTAATTAATTATTTACGTCCTTAGTGTATTCTCCCGTCTGCTCCGGAAGAGCAGTGGTCCTCCGTGTTCAGGAACAGAAACATTAACATTCTCCACCCGACAATTACGATCCTGCATTTTCGATCAAATAGTATAATATAACCAACAATTTTGTGTACGAGAAAGTTACCATCTAAATCATAACAATCAATAATAATCAGAATTAATTCAACGTTTTAATTATTTTAATTAATGAATTCTGCTCATTTAACAATTCTGAAATGGACATAGTCTACTCACAATGTGACAAAAATTAAGATATAATTAAGTATAAAGATATACAACATAAATATTGTTATTCTTAGGGATGAGATACCGTCATAACTTTGTGCATATTTTAAGGCGAATATGAATCTTACATCATACATCCCACAGCGTCCAGTTTTTCATACACAGTGGCGTTGGATCTGTTACTTTGCCCAACCCAATAGGTTAGGTCAATAGGTTTCTAGGTCAGTGTTAACTAGGTTACATTTCTAGGTTTAATTATATTAGAGGCTGGAGGTCAGGTATTTGAGGTTGAGGTAGCTTTCCACATCAAAAAGCTACGTTCTATTAAATTTTAAGCGTCCCTCGAACTTTTTGATGTCTTTTATTTCTTTAATATTATTTGGCAGAACTTAATAACGTTTTTTCCCCAAATATTCCAGCTTTGTATCGTATACTGACGGTTAATGATATTCAGAAAAATTGTGTATAAATCTTGTATTGTATGTGTGACTTGGCGTATATCTTTCCCTGTTTTACAACAAATATGATGCAATCAAAAACAAAAAGATATGGAACATCCAATATCTGAAGGTGTCTAAACACCTCCTTACAGTGAGACTGCGGGTTCACCCCTACAATTGTTCTGACTGCCTTTTTTAATGCCATGTGAAGATTTTATTGAGAATGAAGTGTTTTTGTGGCGCCCCACAAAATTATTAAATAATTTATGTGGGATTAAAAAAAATAAAAATAAACAGTCCTTCCAAATGAGGATTTTAAATCTGCTGATTTGTCTCAGAAGTAACAGGCCCTTGCTAGTTTTGTTTCTATGCTAGCTTTAATTGCATGAGAGTACGATGATTTTGAATGGCCTATGTAGTCTGGTTAATAACTGAGTTCGAATTTTCTTCAGAAATGGTCATTTATATTCCAATATCCAGAGTAGCTAAGTGACCTACAGCTTTACGTATAATCCGAACTACGTTTGTTGGTATGATCTTCAGCTAATTAACAATCCTGACAGTTCTTTCCCTTACACAACAACCGAAAACTGACTAACACTCCATACTTCTCTAGTTGTGTCTACATAGGTGGCAATCATTTAGCGGACATCATGTCAGTACTGTATTCAGTTTATTGTCATTATGTCAATATTACATACATGAAAGAAATAGGGTGGTTACAGTGCAAATTACAAATTATATCAGGTAAATTATTATTGTTTATACTTTATATGAATTATTTATTGTAATACTAAAAGTTTGCTCCTGACATGAGTTCCAGAACATATGTTAAAAAATTACTATGACAATGTTTTCCAATGAATGAAACTTAATGATAAAACCATACAGATAGTACTCTTTTGCTTACATTCATTTTGTAAGCAAAAATAAATTGTGAAAACACAGTAACATCAATGTTTTAACCCTATGTGAATACTAGCCGACAAACCTCACTTCGCTACGTGGTGATCCTCTACTCTTGCTTACTCTATCATCCTTGGTTCTCTCTGAGCCATAACATCAATATAAAAGCTCAGCCCGCTGCCGTTCTCATAGTTAACAAAGTGTTATAGTATAGAAACCCCTATAAGTCTACTTTAGGGCAATGCAAAGTGAGTAGAAATGGCCTTAAACGAAAACTAAATTAGCAAAGGTTTTTTGTTATGTTTATGTTTTTTTTCGTATCAGCAGTTTGAAAAGCATTATATTAATGCCAATAATATTCTAATGGAAAAATAAAACATATAGGGCTGTCTCTCTACCCTTTAGGAATGAAATTTCCAGATTTTCTTTCTTAGCGGGTCTCTGTGATACAAAAGCTAACTTCCATACAAAGTTCACCAAAATCTGTTGTCGGTTGTCAACATACAAAATAAACAAGTGTATTTATTTACAAAACAGCTGTTATTAAATGACTAAAATCAATCCAATGTTATTTTAAATATTCATAGGCTAGGGTCACACTTGGCGTGTTTTACGTCGCGGTAGAAACGCTGCTTTTCAATTGTTTCCAGCGGTTAATGGCGGATTGGCTGAATGCTGTCATACTGGGCTGTGCTAACGTTCTACTGGTTTCATTTTTGGGGGGATTAGCCTCCGGATCACTGTTCAATACTTAAAGTGGTTTATATACCTGCATTCAAGTAATCCAAGTCGTTGCTTCTGCAACCGGTTTCAACTCGTCATGAGAGTCATCTTCAGGCCGTAGTCTAGACTACGCTCCAGCCCGGCACGCGTCGCGAATTTTTAGTTGTTCATTAATGTCAACGTTTTTAAGTGTTTTGTTATGTGTTCGTATATTCGTAGTGTCCGTTATTCGTTATGTGTTCGTGACGACCTTCATATGAAGTGATCACATTTTATTACATCCTTGTACGGCCTGAAGATGACTCTCATGACGAGTTGAAACCGGTTGCAGAAGCAACGCCTTGGATTAATTGAATGCAGGTATATAAACCACTTTAAGTGTTCTACTGGTCTGACGTCCTAGGTCCATCACGTGAAAACATGTCTTCACGAAAAGAGGATGACTTGTCTTTGGCAATTATTGTGAGTTCATATTTAAAACAAAGAAAATTAGGAGATTTGGACTGCACCTATTAAATACAGCGCGTTTACAAGAAGACTAGTACCAGTACCATACCCTCCAGTAGTATTATGTTTATGTTTACGATTAAAATACGATTTTATTTGTAACATTTAGTTTTGTTTGTTGATAAAAAAGAGAGAGTTAGTTATACATGAAAGTCTGATTTTGAACTTTTGAGATTTTCTAATTAAATAAATAATTTGAGACTTACCTTCTTTGTTCTTTTCTTCGGCTGACTTTAGTTCCAACTCCAAGTTGTCAATAATAATCATACTTGTCCTATCTCTATCCACATTTTAGGCTACTTTTCAAGTCTCTATTGCTATAATCTTTGTTAGACATCTGCCACAACGAAGTTGAATTTCATTAATGACTTATCCGTGTCAAACATTGTAAAAGATAAAGAATAATAATAAAGAATATAATAATAATAATAATGAACAGAAAGCAACAACAAATATAGGAACTCTCACAGCGCAGGTTCTGTACAAATGACTCACATCAACAACTAATAACTTGGAAAGGGGGGAAGATATGCTGCGACTAGTCCACTGAATGTGACTGGCACCATTTGATAGCATGTGTAGCGGTTTTCCAGCGATTTCAGCGCCATGTCCGACAACCGCGCTCAGCCGCGGCCATAAATCTACCGTGACGTAAAAACGTTGAATCTGACTACACCCATTTAATTCAATGTGATAAACTTATGCCATGGTTGTACCTCGATATAGAATAAAATAAGGAATTACAGGGAAATAAATGAATATATATTAATTTATTTATAATACTTATTGTGACTAGGCAAACCGTTCTATCTTCATTTTTGTTTATTTTGGTATTTTTGAAAATAAAATGAGTAATACTCTACTGTTAAATACTACTACTATAATTTAATAACTTAATCTTATGTTATTATGTTAGACATATTCCATAGATTGTAAGAAAATTGACAATGATCATGCATGTAAAGAACTTGTTCGGAGCAACAAAGAATTCATTTCATTCAGCTCACGAAATCAGTTTTTCACTAAAGCTAACTATAAAGAGGACTATAATTATGGTTTTATCAGGATAATTTAATTGCCCCCAACACAGATTTTGATAAAATATAAATTATTCAAAACAATACTTTAATTAATATCTTACTCAATAGCTCTGAACATGTATGGGTGTGTAGGTGGGTCAGTACCACTGAACGTGTATATATATATATATATATATATATATATATATATATATATATATATATATATATATATATATATACCTGCCGCATTTTCCACCTGGCTTTGTTTTTCGCCGGATTTCGTTTATTTTTGTCGTCAATGTAAACTGTCTCTTAAAAGCTGATTAGATTATTTACGTGTTTTCAAGATTATAATTTTTTTAGATGATGGGTAGTCAGTCACATTTGTATACCATTTGTGTACTTAATGATGGAAGTAGCAGTCGTAGAAAACAATATATATAAATATACAGGGTGTTCTGAAAAAAGGTGCCCATAAGGCAGGGCGTGATTCCTCACATCAAAAGAAGAAAAAAAGTTCTAATTAACATAGGTCCGAAAATGCTTCGTTAGCGAGTTACGGCTAGCGAAAGATTTCGCCTGAATTTCAGTTCCCCTGCTGAAACGAAGCCCTACGGGTATTTGTTGGCTGTTAATTAAGATGTACAATTTAGCGTTCTTTATGTAAAATGAACTGAAAAATTGAATAAAACCGTTTCCAGACCTGTAGCTGCAGTAGTTTTTAAGATATGTGACGAAATACGCGAAACTTGGTCCCGAAAAACAAGTTCCTTTTAGGTTTGAAGCAGATTTACTATGTTAAATGTACAATAAACCCAAAGTTTTTTTACAGAACTTTTAGAAAATTTAATTTCGAAGAGAAAGATGTAAAATAAGTCTATAATAGACAAACGCAACCTTTAAAAAATAATCCTTAATTAGCCTACATACAAAACGCATGAAAAATAGACAAAATCTGTTAAGCTCTCTACAAATGTAATATTGAAATTAAAACAGCTGTTGTATTAAAACATATGATTTAAGGAAAAAAATAATTTCTGTTTAAAACATATGTTTAAACAATGTAACATTGTTTATAATAATTTAAATAAACATGACAAGCAGCTATTTTTCCATTGCTCATTATGTGCGTGTGTTGATCTGTACTTTAATACAAGTTAGTGCGAGTGCCGTTGCAGTTAATTTTTGATAGCTAATAATATCTTATTCATCATGGCAGGTAATATGAATATTATGTACACTAATGGTGAAATGACAGACATGCATTTAATGTACGGTCTTGCACATTGCAACAGTCGTGAGGCTAGACGACTCTATCAGGAACACTTTCCTCGTAGACAGTTACCGACTCATAAAATGTTTTCTTCCATTCATAGAAGGCTAAGCGAGACGGGAACCTTTAAACCTGGAAAAGTTGGTAGATCAGGACGGCCACGTACAATGTGTACAGCTGAATTGGAGGAGGGCGTGTTGGACGAAATAGAGAATCGTCCTGGAAGAAGTACTAGAGAACTAGCCTTGGATTTCGGTGTTAGTAATTCAATTGTCTGGAATAAACATGAGCAGCAGTTGCATTCTTATCACTATCTAAGGGTCCAGGCTCTTTTGCCTTGAGATTACTTTCCTCGTGTTCAGCTATGCCAATGGCTTATCCAAAGGTGCAGAAATCCACATTTTTTAAATAACATTATCTTTACTGATGAAGCAAAATTTTCAAGAATGGCTATTCTTAACACCCACAATACTCACATTTGGGCAATTGAAAATCCACATGCTATTTCAGAGAACCGTCACCAATATCAGTTTTCTATCAGGCTGCTATTCTGGGTGATAAAATTTTTATTCGTTTTTTACCTGATAGGCTCAATGGTGAAAATTATTTACATTTCTTGACGACTGATCTGAATGAGTTACTCGAAGATGTGCCACTATACACACGCAACAAAATGTGGTTCATGCAGGATGGAGCTCCAGCTCATTACACATTACAAGTAAGAGAATTTTTAAATGAAGCATATCCAAACAGATGGATTGGTCGAGGAGCCCCAGTAGCATGGCCTGCAAGGTCACCTGACCTCAATCCTCTTGACTTTTTCTTATGGGGACATTTAAAGTCGCTTGTCTACGACTCGCTTGTGGATACCATAGAAGAGTTGCGCACAAGGATTATTAATGGGATTCAAAGGATACGTGAGACACCTGGGATCTTCGAAAGAGTTCGGCAGTCTATGAGAAGACGGCTGGATGCTTGTATTTTGAATGAGGGGAAACATTTTGAAAATCTACTGTGACGTGGTTAGTTTTTTAGGACAAGTGTAACTTTTTTGTTGAATGATAATTCAGATAACTTTTTTATGTATGATAATTTATGATTGTTAAAAATGTTTACTTGATAAAAAATATTAGTAACTCATTAATTTGTTTTATTACAACAGCTGTTTTAATTTCAATATTACATTTGTAGAGAGCTTAACAGATTTTGTCTATTTTTCATGCGTTTTGTATGTAGGCTAATTAAGGATTATTTTTTAAAGGTTGCGTTTGTCTATTATAGACTTATTTTACATCTTTCTCTTCGAAATTAAATTTTCTAAAAGTTCTGTAAAAAAACTTTGGGTTTATTGTACATTTAACATAGTAAATCTGCTTCAAACCTAAAAGGAACTTGTTTTTCGGGACCAAGTTTCGCGTATTTCGTCACATATCTTAAAAACTACTGCAGCTACAGGTCTGGAAACGGTTTTATTCAATTTTTCAGTTCATTTTACATAAAGAACGCTAAATTGTACATCTTAATTAACAGCCAACAAATACCCGTAGGGCTTCGTTTCAGCAGGGGAACTGAAATTCAGGCGAAATCTTTCGCTAGCCGTAACTCGCTAACGAAGCATTTTCGGACCTATGTTAATTAGAACTTTTTTTCTTCTTTTGATGTGAGGAATCACGCCCTGCCTTATGGGCACCTTTTTTCAGAACACCCTGTATATTGTGTGTGTGCAAACCTTTAACTGTATCCTTTGGTTTGAATTTCAGAACTGATTTTCCTTAATGTGTTTTTAATAATTAAGGTGATGAGGAAGGGTATTTTAATTTATTTAGGTTAATTTTTCTCTAGAGAAAGGGTATTAGTTCAAAATGCATTTGGCAATCCTGAAAGGAATAAAATGATGGCTGGATGTCTCATCAAAATGATGTTTGCTGATTTGTTTACGTTGCACTAGATTCTAAAAATATATCAAGAAAAATTGCCAGTATTGTTTTTATTTGGCTTTAATTTTATTACAACCAAACAAGTGTTATGTCAGAAGCTATTGAGCTGAAATTGGATCTAATATGTCGTTTGTGTTCTTCAGTAATATCAAATGGTTCCCATTTGATTTCCGATAATTTAGAAGGGACGAAATTAGCAGATCAAATATGGGAGTGTCTTCAGATTAAGGTATTAATAATAATTATTTTTCAGTGACATTTATTGTTGTGCGTTGATATTCTTAGCTATACTTTACTTAGTTGTTTTCAAATGTTGGTTAGAAATTATTTTTGGAATTGATCCCCCACCAATGAATTGCCCTAGGCACTTTCTTAACCCCCTCAGATGAAATGTTTTCATCAGAGGATGAAAAGTAATGTATATTTTAAGGAGAGTTATTATTCCACGAAACTAATTTTACCAAATAAAATAGAAAATATGCTGTAGGTGCAGACATCATTAGTGGTACAGTACAGATTAATTTCATTAAATCGTAGCATTCTTGCTAAACTGGTGCAGTAGAGGTGCACGTGTATTCATAGGCTCTCCACTGATGAGTCTTTATCCCCTTCTGCTCATACCCTTAAACTTTTCCCGCTATCCTCGATTTGTTGCGTAAAGGCAATAGAGCCTGTGTTTTGTTTATCCTCTATTTATCTTAAGAATCCCTAAAAGAAACAGTTTCGTGTGTAAATTTATTTGCGTTAAACTTTCTGCTTAAACAGGATCAATATTGATCTGTTTGAGTTTTGACACAATTTAAATTATACTAGGCTTATCTGGGAATATTCTAGATAAATTATAGATTAAAGATAATTTGATATTTTAAAATAAATTTGAAATTAATTAGGCCTATTATATATTTTATTTGAATGTACTGTAGTAGACTCAATAATCTGACAGATTTGGGAACAGGAAATGTCAGATTAGAAAAAGTTATATTTAATGTGAGAAAATTTCCGTTGATTGCTTAATATTACAGTAAAATGAAAAATTAAAATCAGAAACTCCTCAATACAGTTTTGCAATAAAATTTGTTCATTTAAGAAGACATGTTTTACACATTTAAACTATAAAAAAAAGAAACCTTGATAAAATATATTCCAAACATTACCACCCTTCTACTTTTATACAAGGTTAGGTCATTGCTTGGAAACGTCGTGATTTTATTTTGCAAGTTCGATTTGAAAGAGCTTTTCATAATTCTCTCTTGGAGTGATTTTTAACTTGACAGTGCAGGCACTGGCTTCTCAATTACGTTTCTGTTCTCTTGACTCAGATTGTGCTACCACCTCATCCACAAAACTTTGATAACTTGGATCAGTCTCCCCTAGTTGGTTACCACTTCAACATATCCTTGAGTTTATTTTATAAACTTTCACGGTCACATTGTTCGCTTTGAAGGCCACATACCATGGAAAGAGAATGTAAAACGTGTAATTTTTGTGAGGTTCACATACTTAGTTCCATAACAAGTATGTGAACTAAGGCAAATATTTCTCCAAGACATCAAATGATAGAATGTCATTTTTGGACTGCATACAATGCTCACTAACAATAGTTTTTATAGTACATTTTCATGGTCATTATGGCGATCTTTTGCTATGGTATTTTAGGTATAAACATAAATTTAATGGAACCCATCTTTGGTTTTCACTTTTTATGTTCTCTTCTTTCAAGAGTGTGATGAGGACCATTATCCAATAACAGGAGAGCATTTACGGGAATATTTCTGTTCTGTAAATATGAGTTTAGACTTGGACTAAAATGTTCATCTTACTACGTTGTAAAGATTACTTATGATACATGTGGCCTTGAGGTTTGTCCACAACTGGCAGGGCTTCTGTTTTCAAGTTTTTGGTCAAGGTTTTCTTTGATTTCTCTACAATCATAATCTTTGGTTTATGATTATGGTACTGGAGATGTTGGTTGGCACTAGGCATCAATATTAAGCACTCTTTCTCAGCTTAGTTACAGATGCACTGGCCTCCCCTTTACTTAACTGCTTGCAGGTAAGTTCCTCCTAATTAATTTATAATATCATACACTGCTGTCGGCTGAGGAATTCCATAAACTGCATATCATAAAGTAAATTGGTGTTCCTCCTTGGATATGTGTTTGAATAACTTCCCACTTTTTTTAGCTAAAGTTATAATGTTTTCTTGTGTTTTTTTAGTTTGGCTGTTTAATTTATAGAAAGGAACCTTTTAAGCTAAATAAACAATTATGAAAATGAAAAATGCATCAGAAATTATTAATCACAGAAAAATACAGTAGGCCTACATATTAGTTTAAAATACATTAATAGAAAGATAGCCTACATAATTATTTAACAATTAAAAATAAACAATTAAAATGTATATGAGGTGAATAAATACATGTGTTGCTGCATATTATATTATATGTTAAATAATTATTTACTTGTTTAAATTTTCTGTTTCTATTCTAATTTGTGTGCTCAACTTTAAGTTGGTTAAAACCTTAAGTTATGTGTTTATTATTCGTTAATCGGGTGTACTTTATTACAATTTAATCACCAATTAATTATTACAATTTAATAGTAAAGTGATTTGCTACATTATAGTTTGTATCATAGAAAGATTTTTAAAACCTGATAAATTCAAAGCCGATCCAAGTGTACCTACATGTTGTAAACTATGGAAATAATGGCTCAGAACATTTGTACATTTGATTGAAAAGGTCAAAAATTTGTACAGATATAAATTCAAAAATTTGTTGAGAAATGTGATTGATAAGAAGGTTCAATTTGTCTTTAGATATGTCTTTTCTAAGTAAAAAAAGGAAAGACAAATTGAACCTTCTTATCAATCACATTTCTCAACAAATTTTTGAATTTATATCTGAATGCATAATTTTTGAAGAAGCAATTGATATACTTATCAGTTTGTACATCAAGCCTACTAGTGAAATTAGTGAAATATTTGCAAGGTATCATCTGGCTTCATATAAGCAAAAGGCAGGTGAGTCTATCAGTAAATACCTGTTGACATTAAAATTATTAAGCAAAGAAGAATGTAAATTTTCGGCTGTCACTGCTGAAGAGCATAAAAATAATTTTATTAGGGATGCTTTTATAAACGGAATTTTATCATCTGTAATTCGTCAACGTCTCCTGGCAAATAATACACTAACTCTGGAACAAGCTTCCAAACAGGTACCAGCTTGTTCAGTTTGCTTGCTATTCTAATGTTGTAAACGCTGTTACACCTGTAAATTACATAATTGAAAACCAATGTTCCCAAGTTTTAGCCGTAAGCTCTGCTAAATGATTCTTTTGTGTATGTAGTCGACATCCCCGAATAAACTCTCCAGCTAAAGATGCCATATGTTGCTCTAAATTTGGACATAACTCTAAAAGTTGTAAGTTCAAACACAAGAAAGAAAGTAATAAAACCTCTAATGCTATTACTAATGATTCATTTGTTGCTACTTGACAGCAGCTTCACCTTCTTGTCTAAAACAAGCCGTTGTAAAAGTATTCATATTGGTTTATACCAATATGAAGCGGATGCATTGATATACTGGGAGTTCAGAAAGTTTCTTGAGTGATTCATTAGTTTCTCGATATAAAATTAAGCTTATTCCAAGTTCTAGTAGAGTTGCAATGGCTTCTACTTCACTGAGTTGCCAAATTGTGGGATATAGTATTGTCAATGTGAAACTTTTTCAGCATTCATATATCAAAACAAAAATGGCAGTTTTAAAAGACCTTTGTGCGGATGTCTTAATATGTCATCATTACATAATTAAAACATCACTCTCTCATCCAGTTGGACTTTGGAGGAATAAAATCCCCTCTACCGTCTGTTCTTTAGCTTATACTTGGGTTGAATCTGCACCTTATTTAATAACTTAACTAAAGATGTACATCCGATCGCTACTAAGTCTTGAAGACATTGCAAATGACAGCAAATTCATTAAAAATGAGATTGAAAGGTTATTATCAGAAGGTATAATTGAGGAAAGTCGATCGCCATGGCGAGCACAGGCCCTTGTTACGGCAAATGCAAATTATAAGAGAAAAATTGTGATGATTATTCTTAGAAAAATTAATCAATAATCCTTTTAGATGCTTATTCGCTGCCTAGTATAGAGCATGTTGTCTCGCAAGTATCAAAATATTCTGTATTTAGTACCATTGATTTATCTAGTATATATCATAAAATTCCCATATGAAATAATGAAAAAAGAGGGGGAGGGAGGGAGGGAGGGTGGGAGGGAGGGGGGAGAGGGAGAGAGACTGAAATGACCATTTTAAAATTTCAAAATGGTGGCATTTTAATTTTTTAAAAGTAAAATTACATGTAAACAAGTAAGGAAAGAGAAAAAGTGTAAAATACAAATATTTATATACTTCTATGCCAAATCCAACGATACCTTTTTTCATTAAAATTAGTGTACATAAATAAAAGAGTCCTGGTTAATTTAGTTTTTATAAGGAAATTTAAAAAAAATACTTTCAGCCCCCAGGTTTCCTCTTTGGGGCTGAAAGGGTTCAAGTTAAATTAAAACATCTGTTACTAAAGTAAACAGTTGACTTTATACGGTTTTTATTTCAATATTATTAAACTCTGCAACCTGTTAAATATCCTTATAAAAAATAAGTTGTACAGAACTTTTTTTATTTATGTGCTGATTTTAATGAGAAAGGTATCGTTGGATTTGGCATATAAATATCTAAAATATTTGTATCTTACAAATTTTCTCTTTACTTACTCGTTTACGGTAATTTTACTTTAAAAAAATTAAAATGCAGCCATTTTGAAATTTGTAAACTTAAAAATATATTATTGTGGTAAATTTGAGTTAGTTAAGGTATTAAGGCATCTACCAGGTTTCATACAAATATCTTTAGAGAAATTTGAAATATCAACGGTTAAAAAAAAAAAAAATGGCGGATTACGTCTAAAATAAGCTGAAATCTTAAAAATGTCACCAAACATTTTCGATTTGCTTTTGTATGTATAACCACGTCCTGTAGCTGGCGCTAAGCTTTTTTGTGACACCCTATATAAAACAAGTTGCTATTTACCAGCTTTTAAGTGCACCATAACCAGTGCCTACAGTAATTACATTTTTATGTTTTATTTAATTTTTATTTTGCTAAGTAATTGAAGTTTAAGCATGAGAGTGAATTGATGCATATATACTTATTCTGCAGTTTCTGGTGTGTTATAGATAAAAAAAGATGATATTTTACCTCGATGTATATGCACTTTGTGCTACAACACAACTCAACAGCTACTTTCCTTTAAAGAAACTTGCCATCAAGCTCAAATTAAGCTTAAACAGTATTATCAGGAGAAGACGGATTCGACTGTAAGTGTTACTGTTCTATTTATGCTTGTTTGTAAATTGTTATGTGTTGTTATGCTATTTTTCAACTATGAACCATATTATATTACACTGCTTGGAGTTTATAATTTTGTTTTGTAATACATCATAATCCTTATCAGTTCCAGCGTTTGATTTGTCGTATAGTAGTGGTATGCGAAATTGGAAAAATTATTGCTTATATTTGTAATTACCCATAATATTTTGGACTTAGTGATGCTAGTATTATCATGTAACTGAATGTTACGGATAAAAAGTTTTAAATTACCTGAGCACCAAAGCATGTGATTCACGATTGGTTGAAACGATCAGTGGTTTCGAAACTAAGGTTTCATTACATTACATATTATCTCACTTTATGCAATGAAAACCCCACATTTATTGAATTTTACTAGTAATGTTCACAGTTATAACCTGTAATAAAGTTAAAACAACTATTAATTTTCATAGGCTTAGTAAATCCATGAACAGCCACATAGGTTTTTCATTAAAGATTTACAATAAGCATGAACATATAATTCACAGATATTAAGAGAAACTATTAAAATTAAAATTTTATAGTTAGCTCTTCAAATCTCCATTTTATTCAATACAGGAAGTTTTTTATTCAAATCTAGAATTTAAAATTGTTATATTTGGTTGTTTTGTCTTTTCAATTAAAATATTTAAATTTGTTCTTTGATTAATTTTTAAGTTTGAAATTTACTAAAACTGTTAACTCTGTATTTTGTTAGTTGTTATAATTTTGTTTTTAATCAGTGTTTAACATCTTCATGCCTTAATTTTTCTTGTTGTGAGAAAAAACTAAATTTACTTATTTTTTGCTTATTTTGATGTTATATAGCTATAATAAACATAATATAACAAACTTATATATACAAGGGACAAATTGGAGTTATGTCTCACAAGTAATACATCAGGCAACAATGGAATTATATCATCTTTATGCCTTAAATGAGCCAGATACGATAGTACAAGCTAAAAATATTTGAATTACATGGAACAATGAAAAGATTATAATTAAAATTCATAAAATATCATAAAATAAACTTAACACAAAAATGTATAAAGATCAATTCATTTGAGCAATTAAACTTCATTTTTTTAGCGATGAAACTTTGCAAAACAGTTTCTTTCTTTACAAAAACAAAGGTAAACATTGCATTTACAAATGTTAGCTTCTTACAACCACTTGCATCTTAATCAGATTTTATTCCAATATACAAAATGGCCAGTTTGATCAGTTCTTTTTATGTGCTCTAGTGTAGGTTTTGTCCTTTGTTCATTTTGGCATGAACTTAATCAATACTTGCTGCAGAAGATGGTCTTCCCTTCTTTTTTTATGTTTCCTACATTTATTTGAGCTTTGAGGAATATTATAGTGTACAAAGACACAGTTGCTGGTATCTGTATAGGAAGAGTGGAAAACTACAATTTTAGTCATAAAAAGTTACCTCCTTTTATAATGCCAAGTATATTTGTTCTAATACATTCTGGCAAATAACTTGGATCCTCATCTGAATCATCAAGGTTGCTGTCATCAATCACTCAGTTAAGGCAAAGGCACTACGTCCTGAAATCGTCCCGGAACTTGAGAATCCATTTCATCTAATATAACACTAATAATAAGTCATAATAATCAATTGAACGTTCTATAGTTGCCTAATGCATCACAGGAGATAATTACCTATTTTTCCACTGATGCCTGATGTATCGCTCCAGATACACAACTAAATTTGTTACCTAGAATTGCAAATATATACTAAATGAAGCAGAATACATATTAATCTACTACTAAAATATTTTATTCCAACTAGGATTTGTTATGATAAGTTATCTTAATGAAAAATGTGTAAAATTATCTCCAAAGTTGGTTGAGTTGAAAATTTACTTAGGAGTAAAATTATCTGAAACAACTTTCAACACGATTTAAAACAAACACAACCAGCTGTTTTTACTATCAGCTGTTTAGTGTTCCATGCAACCCAGCTGACTTGCTCCATCGGTTAGTTCATGGAAAAAATAATTTCAAATGAGTAAAAAAAATATATTTGTTGCGTATCATAGGTGATACAACCAACATGAAGAGGTTAAGTTTATTTTGATTTTGTTGGCTTATTGATTGTTGCATTTTTGACTATTTATATTAACTTCTTAAATCAATTAGGCGTACACTATCCTGTTTTGTGGGTTTCAGGTTTTAGCTAAATGATGAACTTAACTACTTCCATGGGCACAAACATCCTCAGACTTATTTTAATCTGGTTTTTATTGTTAATTAATGTTTTCCTGATTGTTATTTTTATATTTGTTTTAGTTTTAGATAAGAGCACCCAAACTCTTGTACTAGGCCTTCTGGCAGCAGTCTGACGTTGTCAATACTTGTTAAAGTTTTACGGTAATAAGCATGATTTGGTTTGATTATCAACAAGTTATTAAATATTAAGCTTAAATCAAGGCGCATTCCTCTTCATCAGTTTTGTGTGGTCAATTCGTTGTTTGTATAAACACACATATAGACACATTAACATATACACGATAAAAGAATAACTAAAAAAATCGCCAGTTGAAGAAACAAGAAACCGTATTGTGTGTTGCCGGCAAAAGTAAAGACATGTCTTGCAGCGGTAGGTAAATACCACTGTTCGTTTATAGGTGGATGGGTGGGTCAATACCATTGTTTTTGTATGTTTGGGTTTGTACAGTAAGTGTATATGTGGGCGGGTGGTTGCGTCCTCCTTCAACCATGTCATCCTTATCAGGTTCTTTCTTTTCAATACCACTTCCACCTAAAATTACTATAACATATAAATTATGTTGTATTAAAAAGATATTGTGATATTATGTTTTGTCATTAAGTAAATATTGAGGTTTTCTTTAGATCTGTACATTTCTAACTCTTCAATAGTGTTTGTGTAGTTGCTATTTTAAAACAATAATAAAATTATATTGTATTACGATTATTATTTGTAGAATTATATTTACTATTTATAATTAGTAAATAATTTTTGTTGTTGAAAAAAGTTATAAATAGTGAGTGTAAAAATGAGATAGACAGTAAAATATCAATGAAAACCTAGGAATTAAATTGTAGAAGTCATTATCTACTTGTTCATCCTTACTGCAAATAGTACTCTATCCACAGCTACCTCTATCTCAATATTAACTGAAGAAGTTAGCTTCCAAAATTGTTAATTAAAACGTTAAAGTGGAATTAATGGATTTTCCTCAAATGTTGAGTCTGCAAAGAAAAAAATCGTTGCACTACCAATAAGTATGATCAGCAAATATTTCAAATTTGAAACTCCTGAAAACCCTGAAAATAACAAAAGTGGGCTTAACATACATTATAAAGAAAAATATTTTTTTAGTTATTTATTTGTAAGACACTGATTGTTAAGATATTGGAGAGTGTGTATTTCAAATGAGCGTGATGAGTGTAGAGGGGAATGTAGTCATTGTTACAAACTAAGGTTGACTATTGCTTAGAAAGTGTCAGTAATTAATTGCCCAATGACAATTGAACAGCCGGTGGTTATCAGCTGATCTCTTTTGAAATTTGTAATGAATCTTGATTGTGATCGAACTGGGAACCTTACGTTTATGAAACTGGGATTTAACCAACTGCACTCTACCGACCAATAAAAGACTCAAATAGGAAAGTACTGCTTCATGTCACTCACAGAAACAGTCTCGAAAGACTCCAAAAAATGTGCTCTTTCAGGGCTTAAATCAAGTGAAA